>JACGDI010005281.1:260690-287202 GCA_014898725.1 Jacaranda copaia | reverse complement strand
CTGGTCCAAGGTCACCATGACCTCACTTTGGGGCAAATTCAGCAAATTCTAAATCAATAAAGTCCGCCATCGCAAGACCATCAAAAATAGCCAACTCTTGTAACTAAGTGAAGCATTGCCAACATAGTCGGTCCTTAGCATGAGATGGGATTGTGAGAAGCTAACAACAGGAAGAGATCCTATCGACCCCTAATCCAGAAGATCTGTTATATTATGCTTTTGGAAGTCCCAAGATTTGAAGTGTCGGGCTGTCATTAACTACACTTCCCCAAGTTCGAGGTTCATCTTTGCTTCAAACTTGGAGAAGTGGGGGGATGAATGATGGGGTTGATTCAAAAAAATTAATCTAACCCATACTTGAGAAAAATGACCCACAAAACCTCAATACAATTCAAGAATATGGGAATGGATTAAGTTGGCCCAAAAGATATCAATATTGGCCTACAAATACCCAAAATGTCCTTATTGAATGGAAGGATTCACACACTTTTAGGAGGGACAAATCTGGGTCGCTCAACTCAACTTACGACTGGAACCAATCTAGTAATTTCATTCCTTATGGCAAAAGGCATCCATCTTGTGCCATGTCACCTTTCCCTACATGGTATGTAGCACTAGTATAAACACCTGATTTACTCCATTTCTAAGGTATCATTCTCACCTATTGTCTCTTATTGCTTTCTTCACCTCTCCATCACTTGTGCATTAACTTGTACGTTGGAGGGGTCAAGCAGGAAACTCTCCCATCAACCTCTAATGACCTTGCTTTGATTTCAGGCTCTTAAACCCAAGAACATTCAAAAGACCTAAGCCCGAATTGACTTCGAACTTGAAAGATCGCTCCCAATCCCACATCAACTATCACTAAATAAAGGAAAATATGTATCTAATGATAGCTATGCACGTACGAAATAGAACTGGGACTTGGGAAATAAGCAAAAATAATGGTAGTTATGTAATCACTAATATAAGTAACCAATAAAAGGTCCAGGTAGTTTCATCTAACACATCTTATGCCTTCTAATAGTTGTTCTGATTACCACACATTCGTTTAAAGAGTAAACAATCTTTCAGCCAACAATACCGATGTTCTGCATATCAATGTCCTCATTTTGTGAGTCCAAGAATGTATATGTAAAACTTTTGGCTAATTGCAACAATTTTGAGGTATGACTGACAGGTTCTACAAGCTGAAGATTTATGGTGGCATGAGAACTAAAATAATACTCTTTACTACTATTTTATCAACATAGTACTACACTATGCATTTTCATAATCAATCCAGACCATCCGATCACATGTAATGACGCAATTCTGCATCTAGTTCTCGTGACTCCAATAATTGGGCTTTTTTCCAACTCCATAAAAAAATAAACAATTTTTTTCTTGGCATCCCAATCAAAGTAATCATCTTTAAAGCTTGTAACAATGTCTTTATTCAGGTCAGCACATCTTAACCTATGGATTAAATACAATAAATCAAGTTCTTAATCAAACAGCAAAATTCAGCCATTCCCTTACTCCAACCCTAAATGTATTATCCACTCAGCAAACATAAACAGACAACACTGGAAAAACAAAAACTCACACATTATACCCACCAGAAATCAGAAAAAAATGACGAACGAGAACAAAAAGACAAAAGCAGAACAAACGTAGAAATACTCACCTTTTTAAGATCTTTATCGAGTGCAGGAGCACCCGATGATGATGGCCCAGTAGAAATCTGGCTCGCTTCTTTAGATTCTTGGTCTTTACCGGGTTCTTGGACATCTTCTTCGGACCCTCGTTCTGTTCTTGTGTCTAGCTCATTTGGACTCGCTTGTATTCTGAGACCTTTGAGTGGAAACTGAATCTTGATTGCAGAGTTTCTTGGAAGTGAAAATACTGTCGGAGGAAATCTTGAAATTTGACAATTGCAGAGAGACGTTGAGGCTAGAGCGCTCATGTTGCTCCAACGTTGTACCGGGCGTTGATGATAACTCATGTAAGGTGAGAGAAGAGTCCTGCGGTTGGGACTTGGAAGTTGGAACTGGACATTCTTCCAGTACGACGTCGCATTCTGAGGAAAAATAGAAATTGGGACAAAAAGGAAGGGAAAACAGAAGTCCTCAATGTAATGTCCAAAATATAAAGTTTTAACAATTTTTTGCCAAGAAAAATATTGATTGGTGAGAGTAAGAACAAAAGGATTTGAATTTTTTCTTTCTTCATTAAGGAAAAATAATTTGTTTTTTCAGTCATTCAATATATTTATTACTAATAATAAAGCGTCAGAATTTACGATGCATTTTTGAATAATATAATTAAAAATATTCTCTTTCAATTTTATTTTAAATCCATGTAATTGCATAAGTAATTAATTATTTTACCCACTGATATTCCACTATTACTATTTCATGGTCCCATTTTATAGATGTTCGAAAAATAGTGGTTTGTAGAGCTTTAGAATTTTGAATTCCAACCATTTGAGCTACACATTGTTGTTGTGCATAAATACTTTTTCATTAAGGCCCTTTTCAATTTTATAATTAAGTGGTTTGTAAAGTTTTAGATTTATACATTAAGGACCTTTTCAATTACATAAGACTATTATTATATACTTATATTATTTTAATATGCATAATTTTTAATATTTTCTTTCCTCTTTTCTATAATTTGACCGTAGTGATGGAATGAGGTATTCATAAAGTTTGGGAAAAAACAAAAATATATATCTACAATGAGTTTGTTGTGTGAAAATATAGTTACAAAGCAAAAGCTTCTTTGTGGATGATTTAGTTATTGTTCATCTTTTAACACGTGTTATACTTCATTTATACATGAATTTCATATGAATTTTATTTTGTGGATCTAAATTTCTTTATGTTAAATTTTTATTTTTGTTAATAAATACTTTTATACATGCACCGCATATATACATTATTTATACTTTAATATTTAGATGCACATGCATCAAATGTGCACTGATCAATAATTTTATTAAGTACTAGTTGTTTGTACAAACTCAATGGGAATCCATTCAATAAAAGTAAAAATTAATCATATTTTGATAACGTAACTTTAAAATTTAAATGGCTTAAAAATAATTATTACAATAAAAGATAAAAAAATTGATAATTAACTCCAAGAAAAAACTTATTCATGTAATTTGAAAAAAATAGAAGTACAAGTTAAAAAAAAGGTAAAAATAATTTAAATGGGAGAATTTATACCTGTAAGTAGAAGTTGGTGAGCTAGATTTCTCAATTTTATGATTTTACAAAATGTATTAAGATATAATTTCTTGAGGGCATAAGACCAAAAAACACAGCTTGAGCTTACAAAATATGGACATTATGTCAATTTAATATATACATTTTCATTTAAAGATGTTTACTAATATTATATTTAAAAATACTAATTTAATAAAAATATCAAAATTTGAATACGTTTATTTCATATTATGGATATCAACAATAAAATTAAATTCACCAAATATTCTAATAAATTAAAATTTTCAAATGTTGAATAAACCTTGGATCACAGTAAAATCGACCCATTAACAATTCTATTGAAAACTTAGGCTTTGTTTGGATGTCAATTTCCAATTTATTTTTCAACTCCCAAAACTTAAGCAAACAAACATTACACATTCTCCAATTTCACTCCCAAAATACATATTTATTCTTCAAAATACCCTTACTATTCATACTCCCAAACCATTCTTCAAAATTCCACACATTGCCTCTTCATTACAAATATATATACTACTACTTATATAATCTATACATACACATATATAAATAATTTAAAACATTCATTTCACCCCCACAAATCCAACAAAAAGTTTATTGATGTGACATCTTGTCCTTCCAAAATACAAACAATCAAATTATTTTTTTTCAATTTATTTTCTACCTACCACTCCAAATATAAATAAATAACCATCACATTCCCCAATTCTACTTTCGAAAATTCATTTTGACGAAAAATTTTGAGAAAATGCCTCAATTCACATCCACACCAAAGCCTCAATCAATATTTGGGGCTGAAATTTTTTAGTAGAAGCCCACAACACTCCAACCAGCCCAAGGGCCCAAAATTGACAAATGACAAGAATGCCCATCAACTTATCGGGATGATTTCTTATATGGCAAGTCAAGCAACGTCTCTCGATCTCTTCGTTATACGGAAAAACGTCTCTTTTACCTTAACGGGGAAGAGCATAACGATGTCCTGAAGAACACCTCATTTGTTTTAAGACCACGTTTACAACGATTTCGACGTGCATATGTAATGTTTCCCCATTATGTTTCTTGATGAGAATGGAAGAACGTTTGTCCGAGATTCGGAGAAAATATGAGATTCGGTTATAGAAAGAGGCAACAATGGGAAGTATTTTGGGAGGGTTTGTATTGCCATTGCTGCTTTTGGCAGGTTCTGAAATAGATCTTTTTCTTTTCGTATTTTTAATATGTATTATCTTGTTGCTGTTGATTGCTTGAATTAATATATATGTCGAGATTTTGTCACGTTTTTTCTACTGATTTGTTGAATTATTACACTTGTATGTACGCTTCAAGATTGCTTAAACCAATGCTGCCCTTAAAATTTGAAGAAAATGTGAATGGGGGAATGTTTGCATGAGAACATATGATTGATACGTAGTTGTGTTCGTCTTTCTTCTTTCTATCTTTCTTTTTCTCTTAAAAAGATTCGGGATTCAATGGAAAAATTGGGAAAATGGTTGGAAAAGAGAAGAAAGAATTATTATGCATCTTTGTAAGACTGAAGCCTTTCCCCAAACTATAATCTGAAGATCACATTTCTTGACTGGTTAAAAAGAAACAGTTATAATTTTAGAGACCTCTTACTTTAGCTGTGAGACAAATCATTGGTGTAACATGTATCCACCACGAGGTAATGTTATTCTGCTTGACATTATACCTGCATGCTTAGTATAAAGTGTTATTTTTGGATTCTACTCTTGTTTATTACAAGTTTGTGTAACTTTTGCAGCTGGTTTAATGAATTGGAGTTTGATTTCTCTCATTAATTTGGTGACTTCTCTCTTTTTCCAGTTTAGTGCCCCTCAAAGAGGTAATATTTTGGTTTTGCTACTTTACCGGATCATTGTCTTGACACAATCACATTCATCAATTTCATTTTATTCATATCCGCTCATATTCAGTGTGATGGTATAACTTGCCATATGAGTCAGTGAGCATAATGGCACATCTTTTTTGTCTAGTGTTTAACCAAATGGTGTGTTTTTCTATTCCTCTCCCCTTTCTTTTCTGCAATTCCTACAGGATTTCGATTCAGAGGAAGAGTTCTATCTCTGTGGTTTGTTTTCATATACTCAGTGTTTGTGATAGCTTTACAAGTGATTTTTCTTATTCTGTGCGCTACTCTGGATTCGGAATGGAGCATTGCAGATGCCTCGTGGATGAAGCTACTTGGATTTATGAAGTAAGATTTGCTTATTTCCATTTCATAGCTAGTTCTGCATTCTTGAGTGATCTAAGCTCATCAGGATGGATCCAGGAAACATTATTTAGTGGGATTTAAAAAAAAAATTGGTTAAAAATTCATAAATAACACCTAATCATGAACTAGAAGAACTTAAAAGCCTGTCAATTTCTGAGTTAAGCAAACATAATATGTAATTCCAAGAATTTAAATTGGAAGAAACATGAAGTGTCTAAAAAGACAATTATGTAACTTGAAGAAATATGGCAAACAAACATAACTTTAAAGTGTGTGCCAATTGATATAAAATCTTCTCAATTTGATACCATGTCAGAATAGCAATAATTTTGATAGTTAAATGAAACAATTCAATATTTTTATCTCATAATAGCATCTAGGGTATCAAAATAATCTAGTGTCTTTCCAGTATGTGACAGTAATATAACAAAACCTCCATATATTTTAGTATTAAAGGTAACTAAATTTAGACATGAGCTAGTTGAAAGTGTTGATAAAAACAGTATAGCATCCAATTATATTCTAAAACGAGGTAGATTCCTCTGACAATTTATGCTTGACATCTAATAAAAATAATCAAGTATGTCATTAAACCTATGCATTCAACTTAAGATCGTTAGTTTTGCTTGATGTTTTTATTAGTGAAAACAAATTGTGTATAGTTGAGTTAATGTCTAAACCCTGAAAAAATTTGTCAATATATAAGTATTGATGGAGTAGTTGGGACATCATCCTCTATTTTGGTCAAATCCTTGTTTTGACAATTTTTTATTGCTAATGTGCAATCTTTTTTCAAAGTGGCCACAGGGAGAGTCAAGACATGAAAAATCTATTGATTATAGAACTTATATATTTATTTTTCTTGTTTTTGACAGTCTAGCTTAACTCAAAAGGAGTTGACAAATTTGGAGAATCAAAATTTTGGAGAAAGTGCTTGATTGAGAGTTACATCCTAAAAGAGGAATCTACACTAGAAATAATATCAATGAGAGAATCATGTGGTGTGAAATATAAATGTTAAAAATATTCTCAGACAATATATATGTGGAATTTGGGGTTGGGGTGATCCCCCTCCTCTTAAAAGACTCGGCCTTGACAACCATTCAACCTGGTATGCTTTTGCAGGGTCCACTCTTGGAGATCCAAAGTTATCTATTTCCTTCTTGTTGAATTATTAGTGGGACTTGTTGCTCTCATTGAGATCGACAGGAACAAATTTGGCTTCATAGAATTTCGAGGCTCTTTCCAGGGTTTTCGAGATTCTGGCTGGGGTTATCTGTCATCAATTGCTAATCAAATAGGTTTGTCCAAGTTGATTGTAAACCCATGTTGGTTTTAACTGTTCAGCAATTGACAAGAACAAAAGGGACCTAGTACAGTAGGCTAATATTAATGCATGATATTACATAAGAGAAAGTCTGTATGCATTAAATGAAACTATTGCTGGTATTGTCCAAACTGACCAGTGGAGACATATCAATCAGAACTACACTGGTATTGTCCAAACTACCAGTGGAGACATATCAATCAGAACTACATGCAAATAATATTTCTTCAAACTTTTTTTGCTGATAAGTGTACGTTTGAAAAAATAGTAGTCATCTTCTCATTGCATGGTATCTGCAATATCAGAAAAATTGTAATATAGTAAATTTTATGCCTCTGGAGGCGTTTGACAGCTACTAATATGGAAGCTGCCTCACTGGTAAATTATGAGAGAGTGATCCTCATCAACCTTCATCATGGATAAGTATTTTATCAGGGTATTTTACTGCATGCCCCAGAATACAGGGCATTCTACATTATTCACCTTTAACTTTTTTTTTTTGTGCATAAATAATTTATGTAGAAACTGTCTATTTCTATAATTTGTCACATTTTTCTTGAACTTCGCTTTTCATTGTTTTAGTGTGAAATAATATTATTCATTATCACATTATATGGCCATTATCTTGATTATATCATTTATTTTCTTTCCTTTTTTCTTTTGGGTTCCAAAATGGAAGGTTATCGTTTTAGGTTAGCTTCCTGCTTATTGCTGCCTGCTGTTCAGTTGGTTTCGGGGATCAGCAATCCTTCTTGGCTATCTTTACCCTTTTTTATTTGTAGCTGTATTGGTCTTGTTGATTGGTCTTTAACAAGCAACTTTTTAGGTCTTTTCAGGTATTTCATCCTTTCAAAGTCTTGTTTCTCTTTCGAAATAGAAAGTCTAACAAATCAAGGGTCCATAAATAAGTTTTGACTTTCAGTTTTGCATCAGAGCTTATGTTCTTATACATGACTTGAAGGTGGTGGAAACTGCTCCGTGTTTACGCTGGCTTTAGCATTTGCCTACTTTATATGTATCAGCTTCCTGTTGGGTTTCCACAAATGTTGCAAGTGATCTTTGACTCGATTGGTCTGTACAAAGTATCTCTGGATTCTGACTGGCAACAAATTTGTTCTGGTACTTCTCTGATGATGTTCTTTTATATGGTACGCTTTTGCTATCTTAGTTTCCAATTTGACCTCTCTTTTGTATGTTGCCTATGATCTACATAAGATTAAATTGGAAACACATACTTAAGCATTGCCTTATTTTTTATGATAGTTGTCAGGCTCTTATTTGTCCTCCACACAAGTCATTGCCTGTCTTCTAATGCACATAAATCTTTTCGAGTAAAGCAAAATTTTGTTTCTTGATTTTTATGGCTATGGATCAAGGATGAGCCTAGTGTATTCCATTAAAAATATATAGCTCTTACAGCAAATCATGTCTCAAACTTAAATACTTCTTAATGGTGTTCTATTATTATATGGTACACTTTTGTTATCTTAACATACTTGACCTCTACTTTGCCATGTTGCCCTTGACTCACATAAGATTAATTTGGAATTATGTACTTAAGGAGTGTCTTTTATTTTCTATGATAGTTACTGGGCTCTCTTTTTTCTTTTCCATGCTCATTGCCTATCATCCACTGCACATAAATCTTTTAAATTACAGTGCAAAAGTTCTATGTCTCGATTTTAATGCCTATGAACCTAGTATGAGTCTAGTATCTACCTTGAAGAATTATTGTCTGACAGAAAATCATGTCTCAAAGTTGAATAGTATAATAAGACCCCTAATGTGGAGATTGACGACAATCCTATCCAACTCAATCTTTTTACCTAACTTTGACATGAATTTTATAAAGCAAATAATTGCTTTCCGCCCGGTGCATCATAAAGAGGTATACATTCACCTCCACTTGCAAGTCCAAAAATCACAACTCATTTAATTTGGCTGAAACTGGCCAACTTAGTGATTCTTTTAGGTAAACTTCCATTAATCATCTTGAGGAAATGTTTTCAAGTTATTCTGTAATAATATGATATGAAAAAATAAGTAAAATCACATTATCATTGACACTCCCATTGTGGTTCTAGAAGCCACATGGTTCGTATGTAGGAATCAGTGTGCTTCTTGAGCTTTTTTTTGCCTTTATGTCATTGTCCTTTCCAGATGGGAAATGAGGTTTTAATGTGATGAGGTTAACTCCAGTTACTTACCCCTAAAAAGGAAAAGGCCAATCACATCAAGAAAATCTACAAAAAAAACGTGCAAAAAGGTTTTGATGCTGTTCAATGAAAGACATGAAGTATATTTGGTTTAGGTCTAGGAAAAGGGGAGGATGAAGAACAAGTTCTGGCTGTAGTAGATTCTAGTGAAGGTGGCCAAGAAAGTATGGACATTATTGATGATCTGAAGCAGCATGAATGAATTTTACATTTCTTGTGTATTTTGGTGGATTCATTTCTATCATAGCCTTATGTTAATGATAAATTGTGATTAGATGACTATCAAGGACAGGGGAAGGGGCAAATATGGTTTCCTACTATAGTTCAAAATGATGCTTCTGGATGGTCATATATCACTTATTTATGATTTGCTGCTGCATACACCCTTAAGCATATCCTCTGTGCATTTCATTCATCCTTAGCATATACTCCCTCAATGATTTCTGGACAGTTCAACCAGGAATAAGGAACAAAGGGTATTGTGGTATCTGCCTTAGTGCCATTGTTGTTAGTGCACATAGGTATTCATGAATGTTGAAGGCTTGGTCTAAATTTTCGTTTGTCATGCCTTTGTGCTTATTAAGATGATTTAATAGAACATCTACTCCAAATATCAATGTGGTACATAATTTTGCACATCAATTTCTCTTTAAATCAATCTCGCTCTCTAATCTTCCCATCCTAATCAGTTCTTCTGCCTGTGTATCATATGCCCAGTGCAGTATTCTAAATATTTAATATATTGTGAGATTGAATTTTGTAATATAGAGAAGGTACTGTGATAACAAGATAACAGAAGAGAGAAATCCTGTTGTTGGGAATATTGAAGGACTCTTCTGCTCCCTCATTTCCTTCCCTCATCACCAAGCCCTCCCTGTCCTCTCCTTCCCTCAGCATACTTTTGGAGCTTTTGTTCAAGTCATACTCCTTTTTGTTGCTTTTAGTCCTTGTTTTGTCCCACATTATGGGCAAAATTGTGTTCTTGATAATGTGGAACAGTGAGAATCAAGCAAGAATAGCTCCTTGGTTATTTAAATATAAAGTTAACTTGTACAAGAGAAGATTTCCATCATCAATAAAAAATACGGTGATGGTCTAATAATGGACTTCAACTGATTCTGAAAAATTTGTGCAGTTATCTTGTGTAAAGCATGATTTAGAAGACATGGAATTCATTATGTCCATGAGAGAAGGCAGCTTGACTGAGCAACTTCTTCCCTCAAGAAATTCTTTTTTTGTACGTCAGTTGAGGTAAATTCTGCTTATTAGACCATTTTTAGCTATACTTTCCATTTTCTTAACCCAGGATGACATATTATAGTGCAGTGCCTCTCCATGTGTAGGAGCACAGGTGTAGTCTATCTGGCTTGCTTTAGGAAAGCAAGTATAATTAGCATGACTATCCTTTGCATATGAATTTGTTTTCTTTTCTTCTAGCAAAAGCTGCATCCAGTCTCTGTGCATGTAAATTCTTAGTGAGTGTTCCTCAAAGGTTAATCATACTTCCCTTGATTAATTAAGAAAATGGGACTCATTAATGTATATGAAAACATTTGCAAATAATATATATGCCAAAGTGATGGATTAGTTGTAACTTATTCTTTTCTACAGTTTTCTCTTTCGCTTATTGAGTTGAGCACCAAAATGTAGATGGAAACTGAAACTCTTGGTCTGTTTCTCTCATAAGCTCCAAGTTTGAACATGTAAATTAAGTAGCATAAACTGGACATTTTGGGAGAAGATTTTTTTTCCCTAGACATATCTCATTTTGATCTTTAAGATATAAGATATGTCACTTTCACAAGTTCGTCAACCTGTTTCTCTTGTTTGCAGCTCCGGTGTAAGGCATACCAACATATTACTAAGGGGGCCTGTTTTCAGGATTTTTAGCATCAACTGGTTTACTTATGGCTTTCTGGTACGTGGTTGCAGATGTGATACTGTTGTTCTTATGTATATACAGTCACACTGAAAATCCTGTTTGATTGTGGATAAAACCAAATATCTTTTTGTTTTTCTTTTTTTTTTTTCCTTCTAATGGTTCATGATAATGTATTCTATGCATTTTCTTTATTTTTCATTGCTTATATTATAAAGTTTCAGATGTAAATATGGCAGATTTCCTTGTTCGCTCTTTCGTATTGGAGCTTCCATTTTGCAAGCATTTGTGCCTTTGGGTTACTTGCATATGTTGGGTATATTTTGTATGCTTTTCCATCCTTGTTCCGTCTGCACCGGTTGAATGGGTTGCTTCTTGTCTTCATTCTCTTGTGGGCTGTCAGCACCTACATCTTCAATGTGGCTTTTGCATACGTCAATTGGAAACTTGGAAAGGTGCTTCCTTGTCCTGTAAATCTTCAAATTGAGCTTGTAAGCTGTAAGCTAGAGCAGCATTCATGAAAGTTCTCCTTTCTATTTAGGATATGGAGATCTGGGAGATGGTCGGATTATGGCACTATCCTATACCTGGTTTCTTCCTTCTAGCACAGTTTTGTCTTGGAATTCTTGTAGCCCTTGGTAATCTTGTGAGCAATTCTGTATTTCTATGCCTATCAAATGAGGAAAGGCAATTCTCTACTGAGAACATGACTGGAGAAGGTAGACATGCTTACTCCACCATTGGCAATTTGAAATTAAATTGTTATTGGAAATAATAAAATGGGTCCCCTTTTGCTTTCTTGTTATCTTTTGAAAACCTTGCTCTAACTTAAACCTTGTGACTGAAGGACTCTTCAGTATTGCTTAGTTGGTCATCATCTATTTCACTTGTGATTACTTCCTGTAAGTGCAGCTGAACTGCAATGATGCTACTTAAGTGAGCTTTGTGTGAGTCAAACTTGAGTTGTTTGATTGTTAACCAGTTGGCTAGAGTACTAATATGAAACTGGTTGAGTTGCCCTCATAATAATATTTTTTGACTGCAAATCTAGTGATTTTAAAATAGTATATTTCAGGGTAAATTCTTACAGCTGTGCTTTGGAATGGCCTACAAGATTCACTTCTCCTTGCACTTCTTGCTTCATGCCTTCTTAACTAGTTCTGGCATTCTCAACTTAATTAGTGAGCAAAAGCTTCTTTATGTTTTCTGTGACTAGTCACTCTTTAATTGGTTTCACCCTAGTATTGCTTTGCTTTGAATCCCCTTATTGTCCATGAATATGGGTGTGTTATTAGTATACCACTTGCTGTTATGCTTGCACTGCAAATTCTTTTAGCTCAACTCAACCTCCATTTCACATTAATCCTCATATTTTTCATGCATATATAATTGCAGGAAAAGAAGATGCCAAAGTCTTAATGGTGGCTACAATCGCTTGGGGGCTGCGCAAATGTTCTCGGCCTATTATGCTGGTGCTGATTTTCCTAATTGCTACAAAACCTGGTTTCATTCATGCTATTTATAGTATGTGAAAATCTGACACATGAATTTTATTCATTTAATTTTTCTTCTTTTTCTATAACACCATGTAATCAAACAATAGGCAGATGTGCTGCATTTCAGTGCTTGCTCAATATTCTAATTGGTTCTAAATTCTTTCTTTCCTTTCAGTGATATTCTTTTTTGCATATCTTTTGAGCCATAAAGTCAGCAAAAGGATGCGTCAATCCCTTATTCTTCTCTGCGAGGCTCATTTTGCTATTTTATACATTCTTCAGCTTAATCTGGTCTCCAGAAAACTGGAACAGAAAGGCTCTATAAGTTTGGAAATGCTATCTCAATTAGGTGACCTAAATATCTTACCTGTTTGTATAATCACATAATTCAATAAGTTCCTCCAGCCTTTTCCATTTTATTTTTCACATATCTGAATTATTATTTATTTATTTGGTTGTGTGTACTTGACCATGACATGCGTGTAGGTATCGTTGAAAGTGATAGTTCTTGGAACTTCCTGGAAGTAGCTCTGCTTGCATGCTTTTGTGCCATTCACAACCATGGATTTGAAATGTTGTTCTCATTTTCTGCAATTGTTCAGCACACACCTTGTCCTCCATTCGGATTTAGCATCCTGAAAGCTGGTCTAAACAAATCAGTTCTTTTGTCAGTTTATGCGACCTCCAACATCAGAGACGATTTTCAGAGTCGTTCACATGGTACTATAACCTTATCCAAGGTTAAATTTTTGACATTTCCCATTTAGTTTGCATGTTATAAAACTATATTTACCCTCAGACTTCCTTGAGAAAATATGCTAACGCATTAGAATCTAGGAACCTGAAGAACAATCATCACTAATTGGCCTCCTATAGTTTTTTGGTGAGACAATATGCTTGTCCTAGCTTGATTTCTTTATGGTCCAGAAAAATGGAGTATACAGTGATTTTCGAAGTAATCCACTCTCAATTGTTGTATCTTACATGTGCTGGTTTTTGTCTTTCAGAGAGAAGGGTAGCATTGTATCTCAGTACAATTGGGAAGAAGTTCTTATCCATGTACAGATCATTTGGAACCTATATTGCGTTTCTCACCATTCTTGTTGCTGTATACCATGTGAGACCTAATTACATATCATTTGGTTACATTTTCCTTCTCCTTCTCTGGATCATTGGCAGACAGCTTGTTGAGAGGACAAAAAGACGCCTTTGGTTCCCACTCAAAGCATATGCAATTGCCGTTTTTGTTTTCATTTACACCCTCAGCATTTTCCCCACTTTTGAGACATGGATATCCACAAAAGTTGATCTTTCTGTTTGCTTTGGCTATAATACTGACGCTTCTTTGTTAGAAAATCTTGGGGAGTCTTTAGCAGTCATGATTGTCATGCAACTTTATAGCTATGAGAGGAGACAGAGTGAATACTTGAAATCAGAAGATCGTGCTCCATTGCAGTTTGGGGTATTAGGGTTCATTAGACGGTTTTTGATCTGGCACAGTCAAAAGATTTTATTTATTGCACTGTTTTACGCATCATTATCTCCTATAAGTGCATTTGGTTTTTTGTATCTTCTCGGTCTGGTTTTCTGTTCAGCATTGCCTAAAGCATCCAGAATCCCATCCAAATTATCCTTAATTTACACCGGATTGCTGGTGACAGCTGACTATCTATTTCAGATGTGGGGTAAACTGGCTGAAATGTTTCCCGGCCAAAAGCACCATGATTTGTCTCTTTTCCTGGGTCTACAGGTATATAGACCAACTTTTGAGGGCCTAGAAGCTGGCTTGAGAGCAAAAGTGCTGGTGATTGCTGCCTGTACTCTTCAGTACAATGTTTTCCGCTGGTTGGAAAAAATGCCTCGTTCTCTTTCAAATGTAGGTGGATCAGAGGAACCCTGTCCTTTATTTGTTTCAGCCGAAGATGTTTATACCGTTATTTCAACTTCTGATGGGGATAACCAGACATTATCCGAATCTAATGGACTGACTGAAACAATGGGAGAGGGCAACTCATGGCCCTTTTTCAGGCGCCATATTTATCAACCATTTAAGAATTTGTCCTTCCATAGACACACTCACGATGGCAGCAATAGAAAATATTCATTTGATTATATCTGGGGAACCATGAGAGAAAGTCGAAAGTGGAATAAGAAAAGGATTGTTGCCTTGAAGCAGGAGAGATTTGAAATGCAGAAGACAACACTAAAAGTTTATTTGAAGTTTTGGATGGAAAATATGTTCAACCTCTTTGGCCTTGAGATCAACATGATAGCACTGCTAGTCGCCAGTTTTGCGTTGTTAAATGCCATTTCTATGATCTATATTGCTTGTCTTGTCACTTGTATTCTGTTGCCACGTCCTATCATACGCAAACTGTGGCCGCTATTTGTCTTTCTGTTCGCTACCATTCTTCTTGCTGAATACTTTGCAATGTGGAAAAGTGTGATGCCTTTGAAACAACATATTTTGGCTGAGACTGATGCGCATTGCCATGATTGTTGGAAAAATTCAAATATCTATTTCAGCTATTGTGAAAAATGCTGGCTCGGTAAGCGCCTGCTCGTGTGTGTGATTCATTCACCTTGTTAATTGCTACTCAAGAAACTAGAACTCTCTGTATCATTATACTGTACTAGTTTTTATCCTTTCTTCATGCATGTGTAAGTACCTTGCTTTTTACAGAAAAATTTTTAACAATCACAAGATTATGTCTTGATGTTTTCTGTCAAAATTCTAACCTTTTCGGCTCACTTCGTAAGTGCACTGCTTTTTTTGGCAGGGCTTATTGTTGATGATCCTCGCATGCTGATCAGTTATTATGTGGTCTTCATGCTCACATGTTTCAAACTCCGTGCAGATCATGCATCCAGTTTCTCATGGTCATTTACATATGACCAGATGGTTTCCCAGCGCAAAAATGCTTTTGTTTGGGAAGATCTCTCATTTGAAACCAAAAACATGTGGACTTTTCTTGATTATTTGAGGGTTTACTGCTATTGTCATCTATTAGATCTAGTACTTGCTTTGATTTTAATTACTGGAACCCTGGAGTATGACATTCTACACCTTGGATACCTGGGCTTTGCTCTTACTTTCTTTCGCATGAGGCTTAGCGTACTGAAGAAGAAAAATAAGATCTTCAAGTATCTGCGCATTTACAATTTTGCTGTAATTGTTCTCTCTCTGGCATATCAATCTCCATTCGTTGGTAATTTTAATGCAGGGAAGTGTGAAACAGTTGACTATATTTACGAGGCAATAGGATTTTACAAATATGATTATGGATTTCGGATTACCTCGAGATCTGTTTTGGTGGAAATCATCATTTTTGTTCTGGTATCATGTCAGTCATACATGTTCTCTTCCTCGGAGTTTGATTATGTATTTCGATATCTTGAGGCAGAACAAATTGGTGCAATTGTACGGGAGCAAGAGAAGAAAGCTGCTTGGAAGACTGAACAGTTGCAGCACATTCGCAAATCTGAGGAGAATAAACGTCAGCGTAATTTACAAGTGGAGAAGATGAAATCTGAGATGCTCAACCTACAAATCAAGCTCCATGGTATGAATTCCTCTACTGCTTGTGGCAATGATTCACCATCTAATGAAGGCTTGAGAAGGAGGAAGAATGCTTCACTAACTATGCAAGACTTTAGCAACCTTGAGAAACAGTATGGGAGTATCAATCTTGATCCAGGTTTCCCATCAAATGTGTATGAATCTCCCAGTACTGTAAGAGGGGAAAGCCCATTTGCAGTAGACTTTACAAAGCACTTAGATGATGCTTCTTTGGGTGAGATAACTGAACTTGAGGAGCATGCAGGTCATAGTGCTGCTAATGATTCAGACAAATCAAAGAAAGGTAGAAGCCAGTCAATGGAAAACCCTTTAGCTTCTGCTGTACAGTTGCTAGGTGATGGTGTTTCCCAAGTGCAGTCTATTGGAAATCAGGCAGTTAGCAATCTAGTGAGCTTTTTGAATATTCCATC
This sequence comes from Jacaranda copaia, assembly GCA_014898725.1. Lineage (NCBI taxonomy): Eukaryota > Viridiplantae > Streptophyta > Magnoliopsida > Lamiales > Bignoniaceae > Jacaranda > Jacaranda copaia. The sequence continues at coordinate 270,822 of JACGDI010005281.1, read as the reverse complement.
CGAAGATTCTGATTCTGATCCAAATAAGCTCTCATCTTTGGAAGTTTCTATTGAGAGAAGACTTGCAGATGTTAAACATAGAAACTTGAACCGTTCTTCTTCACTGCAGTCTGACAAGAATAGAACTTCTGATTCTGCGAGTCTGCAGATTGGACTGATAGTCTCCCATATATGGTCTCAGATGAGATCAAATAATGATGTTGTGTGTTACTGTTGTTTTATTCTTGTTTTTCTTTGGAATTTCAGTTTGCTATCCATGGTTTACTTGGCAGCTCTGTTCCTCTATGCTCTCTGTGTGAATACTGGGCCAAACTACATCTTCTGGATTATCATGCTAATCTATACAGAAATTTATGTTTTGTTTCAATATTTATACCAAATAATGATCCAGCATTGTGGTTTCAGCATCCAGTCAGGCCTTCTACGTGAGTTGGGGTTTCCTACGAAAAGGATAACATCGTCGTTTGTTATCAGTTTGCTACCTCTGTTTTTGGTGTATTTGTTTACTCTGATACAGTGCTCTATAACTGCAAAAGATGGTGAATGGAACTCGGTTGGATTTAATAACTGCAAGGGGGGATTGATCAATAGCAAGGAGGTTCACTCTGGTTCCAGCTGGAGTGAGAAAGCAAAGATGGTTTTCCAATTAATGAAACAAATGGCTGAAATTGTTGTCAGCAGCTGTTCTAGATACTGGAAATCACTGACACAAGAAGCAGAATCGCCTCCATACTTTGTTCAATTGTCTATGGATGTCAAAGCATGGCCTAAGGATGGGATTCAACCAGACAGGATTGAATCAGGAATAAATAGGCTACTGAAGCTTGTGCATGACGAGAACTGTAAGAACGAAAAGCCTAACAATTGCCCTTGTGCCAGCAAGGTGCAAATTCAAAGTATTGAAAAAAGTACTGAAAATGCAAATGTGGTTTTGGCTGTTTTTGAGGTGGTCTATGCCTCTCCATTGACTGAATGTAAACCAGCAGAACAATTCAACTCTCTTACTCCAGCAGCTGATGTAGCGAAGGAGATTCTTAGAGCTAGACGCATGGGACTTCCACAAAAAGTTGGATTCCCATACCCTATAGTCTCGGTCATTGGTGGTGGCAAAAGAGAAATTGATATTTATGCCTATATCTTTGGGGCCGATCTGACCGTTTTCTTTCTGGTTGCCATGTTCTATCAATCTGTCATAAAAAATAAAAGTGAATTTCTAGAGTATTATCAGCTTGAGGATCAATTCCCGAAAGAGTATGTATTTATTCTAATGGTAAGCAATGTGCCTCTCTGTCCTCCTTTTGTGTTATCTTGTACATAAGTTTTTGAATCACATGTCTTCTCAAAGACCATATGGACCAAATTGGTTTCTGATTTTGAGGAAGGTGTTTCATGTTGTGAACACTTATGTGTACAACAAACTTGTATTGTCTTGATTATGCAGCAACTTCTTTATTTGGTTCCTTAATCTGCTTGGTTTTTCCTGCAGATAATCTTCTTCTTGATAGTTGTTGATCGCATCATATACTTATGTTCATTCGCAACGGGAAAGGTCATCTTCTACCTTTTCAACCTCATTCTGTTCACTTATGCTATCACTGAGTACGCTTGGAATATGGATACTTCCCAGCAGAATGCTGCTGGACTGGCCCTTCGAGCAATGTATCTTACTAAAGCAGTTTCTTTGGCATTACAAGCCATGCAAATTCGATATGGTATTCCTAATAAAAGCACATTATACCGCCAGTTTCTCACCAGCGATGTTTCTCGTGTTAATTATCTAGGATACAGGCTGTATCGTGCTTTGCCTTTTCTATATGAATTGCGATGCGTCCTAGATTGGTCATGTACAACTACATCATTGACAATGTATGACTGGCTAAAGGTGAGCCTTCTATTTGTTTTAGTTGACAATCTCAGTTACATAAACTAAAAGTTTAAAATTAAAAAGTAATGTTTTTATATCCTTTTCAGTTGGAGGACATAAATGCAAGCTTGTATCTTGTTAAGTGCGACAATGTTCTCAACAGAGCTACGCATAAACAAGGAGAGAAGCAGACAAAGATGACTAAGTTTTGCAATGGCATCTGTCTGTTCTATATATTAATTTGTGTTATTTGGGCTCCAATGCTGGTAAGTAACTAAACTAAAAAGCTGTCCTATCTATTACGTTCTACTTTCTGTGTCCACAGGATATTTTTGCCTATTTTGATGTTATTGAATGATTTTATATGATGTAGTTGATTTCATCATTGGTATGTGTTGTGATGGTGAGAAAGGGAAAGAGGAGAGGTTGGGAGGACCTACCGGAACTGATATTTGGATGAAGAAATTGAATAAACATCATAAAAGCACAATCTTGATAGAATAGCCTACTGAGAGAAGTTTATGTGAGATCAGACATGAATCATGATAAATAACATTTGAAGGATTTCTATGTTCATAGGAAATATAACCTAACCTTTCGTTTACAGATGTACAGTAGTGGTAATCCAACGAACATAGCAAATCCAATCAATGATGCCAGTTTTCAGTTTGACATCAAGACAGCTGGTGGAAGATTGACCTTATACCAGACAACTCTTTGTGAAAAACTTGCATGGGATCAACTCACTGCAAATGTTGATCTTGATCCCCAGCATTATTTGGACTCGTATAACGTGAATGATATTCAGCTCATTTGTTGCCAATCTGATGCAAGTACCCTGTGGCTTGTCCCTGGTGTGGTTCAGCGGCAGTTTGTACAGTCTCTCCACAGTAGTAGCATGGACATAAAATTTTCTTGGGTTCTTACAAGGGACCGGCCAAAAGGCAAGGAAACAGTGAAATATGAAAGAAGCGTTGATCCGTCAGATCTTCCAAAATCATCAGAAGTTGAGGGGGTTCTGAATGGTTCTTCCAACAGCTTTAGGATTAATAACATTTATCCGAGATTTTTCCGGGTTACTGGTTCAGGAGAAGTTAGACCTTTTGAGCAGGAGGTATGCTTTTAAACCTTCTTAATCTGACTATATGCACTTTTCTATCTACCTAATAATAACAAGAGGTTGGTGTCGATTATCAACAGGTAAATGGTGTGAGTGCCGATCTTATCTTACATCATGGAAGTTCTGAATGGTGGTCCTTCCATAATATCAATTCTTTGGACGCATATGGTTGTGGAGGCTTGTCAGGGCCCATGGCCGTCATTGTATCGGAGGAAACGCCGCGTAAGTATTGACTTTCTTATCGTATGTGTGAATATTGACTAAACAATGTACGTTTACTCTTTTAGGATGTTTGTGTTATAAATCCACGATATTATTCTTCCAGAGGGATTTCTTGGTGAGACTCTCAGCAAATTCAGCATTTGGGGTCTCTACATTACATTTGTGCTAGCAGTTGGCCGGTTTATCAGACTGCAATGCTCGGACTTAAGGATGAGAATACCATACGAGAATCTTCCTTCATGTGACAGGTGATGCGGTTATGACAATACTTCTACAATTCTTGCATATTAAAGGAGTATTTTACAATAAATTTATTATTTTTTTTCTACCAATGATTCTATCATCTTATATGTTCGACAATGGGTTTCACTTATGGAATCACTTTTAGATCCCCCAAGAGAGGATCCCCTTTTCGGTTCTCTCTCTCTCTCTCTGCTTTTGAATGACAGCAAAACTGAAGCTATTAGAGAGGAGAAACATTAAATATTTATATTTTTTCTTGTGAGGATTTCTTATTTCGCCTAAGAATGAACACCTCATCTAAAAATAAGAGTGACATTAAATATTTTTTCAGTTCTAACAATTGGTAAAATTGGTAATATTAACTTATGCAGTATGCTTTCTAAATGCACCCAAACTCAATATGATATGTTTTTTATATTGGAAGTAATTTGTGAATCCATTGAACGACATTATTGTTCAAAACCATTACTGCAAAGGATTTAAATAAGATATGCACTTCCTCGATTTTTTTTTTGGGGTAGGGGTTAGATCTACATTTATTTGGTATTTTAACTTAAATTCCTTGCATCCTTCATACTCAATCAAATCTCCTCTTTTTTGACGATCGATGCATTTTTACAGTCCCATATTTACTAATTCTTGAACTCTTTCTTCTATATCAAAGATTGTCAAAATAAGCAAAAATATTCTACGAAAAATGCCAATTTAGCAAGTAACAACCACTAGAAGTCTGCGGTCTGGCCAAATTTTTGTTGCAATTTATTCTTAACAAAAAATGAAAATGAAATCATGTCTTCTGTTTGTTAACTAAAGATACTAAATTTCTCTTGTCGACTCCCTCAGGCTGATAGCCATCTGTGAGGATATATACGCTGCAAGGGCAGAAGGTGAACTTGGAGTTGAAGAGGTTCTTTATTGGACGCTGGTGAAGATTTACAGGTCACCTCATATGTTGCTCGAGTACACCAACCCCGACTAGTTTTTTGGCAGATAGACAAACTGATGACAATAGGGTATCAGTATGCTAACCAACTATGCTGAAAATTCCAGTTTCTCGGTTCCCAGGCTTCCCAACTTATGCATTTTAAGGTTCTAGGCTGTGAAGGATAAAAAATTCAAGTATTTCACATGATGAAACTGCGCTTCCAGTCATCTGCCTTTTCTATCACTTCACTTTGTTCAAGACATCTGATCTCACTGAATGGGCAGAGGGGAAGAAGGTATGGGTGGTCCTGGAGCAACAATGGGAGAAGGGACTATCCTTCCAGCCGTCTTCTCTTCCCATCGCTTCACTTTATTCGGAAATCTGACCTCAGCAGACTGGGAGAAAGAAAGAAGGTATGTGTGGCCGGGAGCAACAATGGGAGAGGGCTCAAAGCCCCCACTCCCTTTTCTCCACGCCTATTCTTTTTCTTTCCCCACCCTTGGAGAGATGCAGAATTCTTCTTTTTTTTTATTCTTTTGAAAAAGAAAAATGAATAGATAGAGCCATGATACATTCTGGAATATTGTCAGCTTATTTTTAATGAAGATCATGAGTCATTAACATTGTGCATATGATATATATTTATGGGGAGGCCACAAACATCTCCTAAATCTAGTGTAAAAAGTGACAAATCTTTGTATAGTCTCATTCTTTCACATATGTATCAATTGTGTTGGCAGTGAATATATGAAAATAAGAATGCAAGGGATCCAGGTTTTCTATATCTACATTGTTGCCTTTAATTGCATATATTTTGCCTATTACTAACTGCATGGATAAGATAAAAGAACCACTTTGTAGTTGATTTTCAGCTTGACTTGGTTCAAAAATTGAAATTTTCCAAACATAGGGGAGCATGTCTCGTTCTACATCAGATCCACTCCTGACTCTATTCAAACAATCGATCGAGTTGTGCAGCATACGTGCATTTCAAGGCCGAATTTAAACTGGAGATAAAAGAAAAAAGGTTCAAATATACCATCAAATGCCAAAAAGGGATGAAAGGTGTATTAGAAAGATTGTTTATTTAAAAAATAAACACAATTTCTAGCTAACATGCTAATTTTTCATTTTCCATTTGACCAGCAAGTGATAGTTGCACATTCTTTTGAATCACTTATATCATAAGGTTGATGTGATACTATTTGTTCAAGCAAGTAACGAAACATAATATTGACATCCTGAACAAATTTCCACAATGCTCATGAAAATGAAAGAAGTAATTATAATTTATGAAGCAGGATGGACAAGTCACTTTGATAATTGCCTGCACTGAATTTGCTCTTCATGTCAACAAAATGCATGCTAATGGTTTACAAGGGAGTAAATCCTACTGTAAATTCAAGTGGTGTTATTTATTTTCTCAGTAATATCACAGTACTTCTCTAAGAACATGAGGAGAAATATTACAACAGTGCAACAAGAAGAAAACAAATCGTAATGGGAATTACTGGCACAAGGGCTCTTGCAGAGATTCAGATTGTGGATAACCAGACAATCTCAATGTAATATTAAATTATCCCATATCCAATTTTTGTTAACTCATACCAGCTTTGCTACAGTTGCAGGAAGAGTATCCTCCATGATCTTTGGTCCAGTGAAACTGAAATCCAACAGCGATATATCCCCTTTGTACTCCAGATGGCTATCTAGGAACTTGGCAACTTCAGTTGAGGCCCTAAGCTTTTTCCCATTAGGGGCATCGTAATAGCAATCTGTTCGGGAGAAATCTTTCCGCATCACTATTCTCCTCTTGAAACCGGGAGGGGTTTTGGGAAGGTTGGGCTTGTCAATGACCCAAGTCCGGGAGTTATCGTACTCTATATCAGCCGGATCATCACAGGAAACACCCGGCTTCTTGCCGCAAATAAAGGGATCCTCTATGAATTTGCTTCTGATTTCTTCAAACTCTTCTTGAGTTGGGATCAGCCTCCACTTGAAGCATTCCCCACACTGCACAGTCCATGTGTCAATGGAATTGCTAGCATTTCCCATTCGCTGTTACAGAAACACATCGATAGATGTATCAACTTTCATCAACTCAGAAATCCAAAAATGTCCATTTGATCAAATGGCTTGAGATTGAAATACACCAATATACATATGTTGTCACCAAACACAAAGGCCTAACCATGTCAAAGTATTATCCTGTCAGCACATATTATGAAATTTCATCACAAAAAAGAGTATTCAAAGGCTGAGTGAGGGAGAGAGCATACATGCAAACCTAGTATCATAACTTCTATTTTAGACACCAAAAGGCTTTCTTTTTTTATAATATAAATATAAATGCAGATTCATGGCATTCTGTATGGCAATTCCAGCACAGAATAAGCATGTCCCCTTTTCATCTCACAGTCCAAATATATGCAAAAGGGCAATAGGACACAGAGACAGAAATCAGATTCATAGCTTCTCTTCAATCTTAGAATAGTTCGAATTTGCAAGAAAAGCTTGCCCATTTCATCAAACAACAAGAAATCGACGTGGAAAACATTTCATCAAACACCTAAAACTGAAGTGGGACAGAAGAAATCGCATTTGGGCATGCATAGAGGAAGATGATTACTGGAATTCTCAGAAACAAAACACCAAGAAGACTAAAATACAGATATTCACAAAGATTTTCTACCGATTTCAAGAAAGAAAAATTACCCTTTTATACTGCTGACTGATCTCCATATCGGAGTCCTGAAAATTTTTCCCCTTCTCTCTCTCAGTAGCTTTCTCAATGGCGAAGCTTACCGTGGCTAGTATATGGAGATTAAAGCACTCTTACCTTCCCCCGCCCCACTTTTTTGGTAGCGAAGGAGCTACTGCATAGCATCAACTCCTTCTTTGCTGTTATATTCGATTTCAACCATAACTACGTTGAAAAAAACCGAACACGTCACCATACTTTCATCCAGATCCTAGTTGACCGAACCCCTTCACCACACCAACTTTTAGTCTAATTTCTTAAGCTTTGTGGCTTTCATATGTTATTCCCTAGGTTTAATATATCTTTCTTTTTTTTTATTTCTACATATATATATATATATCAAAATTCAAAATTTGAAAGGGATGCTATTAAATTTAGTCTGACAAATTTAATTTATAATTAAATTAATTGACCACTTAACATTTTCAATTTACTCTATTTTCTTTTTAATCCAATTTATTATTTTTTTCAATCAATAATTCAACTTATTATCTCTTATGCATTTATTATTTTAGTTTTTTGTTAATATATCAAAATTAATTTATTTTGATTTAAAAAAATCGAGAGGTGATGCCCTAAAGAGGTGGATGCATGATTAAAGCTCATATCAAGATATTTTTACAGTAATATAGTTTTACTTTATTTTTATTTATGGTCAATTAACGTCTTAGCTATGCATGTCCAAATACAATAACATCTATATACTATATATATAAACCCCATTCCTTTTTTCATATGCTTTCGAGTAGTATTCGTAAAATATTTTTATTATTTTTTAAACTTCGTAATTATTAAGGTAGTTTTTTTCTTTTCTTTTTTTATAATATTTTTATCTCCAATTATTTATTTTTTTAATTTTTTTTATTCATCATAAAAATTTAGATAAGTATATCAATAATATTAAATAGTAAGTAATATATCAAAATAAATGAATATTTTATTTATCTTATATAATAAAATTTTAGTACACGCATCGAGTGTGCCAAAGTTACTAGTTTCAATAATAAATGAATAATAGTTGAGCGGCTTATAGTCGAGTGATATAAGTTTCTTCGATTTTACGAGAGGTTAGAAGTTCAAACTCAAATGAGTTCCTTATGTGCATGAAAATGCGTAGTTTGTACTTTAATTTATTTTATTTTATTTCAGTAATAGGATAATAGTGTGTTGTTAAATGAATAAATCTGTCAGTTTTTGTTCTAAAAAAAATTAATAAATAAACAATAAAGATGAAAGTTACAAGACAAAACATTTTACATCAAAGAATGGAAGAAAATGAGTGAGGACAAGATATGGTATTTATGGTCAAAAGTAATTAGCACCTCCTCTTCTTCTTCTTCTTTTTTTTTTTTGTATTCCGAGGCTACTTGGAATTTTTTTTTCCCCACAATATTTTAATTATGAAATAGGTGAAGTGTTGCATCTAATCACAAAAATGTTCAATTTTCATAAAAATTATATTTATTAATATAAATTAAATAAAATTATTTTAGCAAAACATAAACAAACGTACACTCGTTTTCCTTCTAAAATATTAAAATAAGTTTTTCCAAAATACCCTCTTTTATCATTTATTATCTCCACAATTTTCCCATTTTCCAATATATAAATATCATATATATATATATATATTTTATTTTTACAATAAAAAATTACTTATTTCCATTTTCACCTAAAAAACTCAATAAAAAGACTTTGATTTTAATGCTACATTAAAAAATATCTTCCCAAAATATAAACAAACATTTTAACACTCTCCAAAATAAATTACTAATTATTCCTCAAAATATAATCAGACATTCATCACATTCCCCAATCCCACTCTCAAATTCATTATCCTAAAATACATAATACAAAACATATAAAACATAGCCAAACATTACAGAGTTATTATTTGTGTGAGTTTGACAATTTTGTTGTTTGAGGATGGACTCTCCTCATAAATCCATCAACAAACATTTCAAAAGTAGGGGCAAAAAAAGCCTCTTAAAAATAATATAATCACAATACAAAATCACATTAATTTAGGTACTCCATTAATTAGTAATTACAATCAAAATCTTCTAAAAATTGGAAATTAACTATCCTTAAAATAGATAATATTTATATGTTTATTGGGATTCAAATCCAACAAATTGTAATTTTAAAAGTTTACTTTTACCATTTGAAATAAGCCTTGTTCATAATTAGGTTAAAAAAGAGCTAATGGCCATAACTCAAACTTTAGTTAATAAAGTAATTTTTGCCTCATGAACTATTTTTATAAGGTTGAGTAACCAATTCATCCAATTTTATTACACTTACACTTATATGTCTTAAGTTTGAAATTTAAAAATTAATGAATTCTAAATATATACATATATATATATATGTGCGTGTGCATGAATTTTTTTTAAAAAACTTGCTTTTATAATAATTCTAAAATTAATTTGTGAATACTTAACTGCAAAATAATACCGACATCATCAGAAAAACATAAAACTCATTAAAAATTTTATCGGAAATCCTGGAAAATTTTCAACTCATATATCATATAAGTTTAAAATTACATATTACATATATATATATATATATATATATATGAATGTAGTTAAAAGAATAATTGTTATAGTTTGACTTAGGAACTCCGAGAGAAGTGGTAGGCAGAAGCACAACGTAATTTGCTTTCCATATATGTAAACTACAGTCAAATAAGCCAACACCCACGTCGATATGTCCGAGTGGTTAAGGAGACAGACTTGAAATCTGTTGGGCTCCGCCCGCGCAGGTTCGAACCCTGCTGTCGACGAATGTTATTATTTTCTTGACTTCGATCTGGAAAGCCTTGCTCCCTTTTTTATTTCTCCCTGCTGTTGGGAGATCGATAATGATCAGTGCATAAATTAGGTAACCTCAACAAAGCAGTGTGAATTAATTAAGGGCTAACAGTGCTGGTAATTATTTTTATTGATCTTTATTTCTTTAGTGGTCCTTTTGATATATATATATATATATATA
>JACGDI010005281.1:233820-251808 GCA_014898725.1 Jacaranda copaia | reverse complement strand
ATTTAGCAGAGTTATCTTGAGAGACAGAAGAAGTGGTAGAAGGATTTTATGTTAGCTTCCTTCTTGTTCTCCAATTGAATTGTTGTTCTTCTTTATACTAATTTAGAGGGAAAGACAATTAAAAATACATTATGACCATGATTGTATAGATTCATTTGTAGACAAGTTCTTGAGTAGAAGTTGCATCTCGTGTCTATGAGTTGTCTGATTGCAACAACTTGTACCTTTTTCATTACGACACCATTAACTCATAATGTCCAATACTTTTTCTGCAACATTATACTAAATAAGGTGACAATTTCCATATTAATATTGTTGTTGTTGTTGCTATTGTTGTTGGGGTGAAAGGCAATTCCTCTTTCATTACATATTGCCATATGATCCAACGAGCCAATCTTGATTGTGGCACCTTTATAATTTTGACAAAAACGATAGTAAATAAATATATTATGCAGTATTGCAACCCCTAGCATTCAATATTTGCAACAAACAAAATTCGGCTACAAAAGTTTTCTTTTAAAACAACGAGATTGTACATATTAAAGTTCTACACCTAAAAAAAGACGACGAAATTTTTGCCTGACAAAAATCGTCGATGCTTAATGTATGCTAGCTCAATCAAATAAGCAACAGAACCAATTAGGCTCAGCTGGGCCAGCCTAGTAATCCATGATAAGTAAATGCCCATAAAACAAATCGGCCCAAGAGGAATAACCATGGGTATCAATGTCCATTGTCTTCCAGGAATATGGAATTGGGCTCAGAAAATTGGAATCAGGCCCAATTAAGTTCAGTTTACCTGCTCGGCCCAAACGTTAGAAATCTAATTCTTACCAATAAGCCAATTCCAAAATTTTCTGATACCCGTGGTCAAATTTCCGACATTGACCAAACGAGAGAAGCACGAGATACACTTCCGACGACTTCCGTTGTCTGAAAATTAATACTTACGAGAAATCGCGCCACCTTTGAAAAGCCAACGCCGTTTGGACCATTCTCCAGCCAAAAAATGATGTCCGGCGATGGGGTCATCGAGAAGCTCCACGACACTTTCAAGGACGCCTCGCAGCACCAGCTAGAGACGCTGGGCGCCATCCTCGAGCGCAACGGCGGCGTAAGTTATCTCCAGCCTTACCTCCAAAGCTGCGACGCTCCAGTGGACGCAGCCAACTTTCGCCGCGCCGTGCCACTGTCTTGCTACGATAACTACGCCGATCATATCAACAAGCTCGCCGATGGCGTTTTATGCGACGATCATGGTCAGCCCCTGCTCTCCGTTGACCCACTCGTCTGTTTCTTCTACAGGCAATATGCTCTGTCTATTTTTCTCCTGTTTACATTATGGTGTATCTACTTTTTATCCTGATTTTCTTTTTTTAAACTTATTTGGATGGTAAAGTTGATTGAATTGCTAAAATTCTTATATTATCATTGTTGTAATTGCTAAGTTTAAATAACAAAACCATTAATGTTACTTTTATATTGCAGTTAAAAGTAAAAATCATTTATTTCCTTTCATCCCTCCATAAATTGATGAAGTAGAACTATGTAGAGTTGCTTTTTGTTTGCGCATTTTCAGGCAAATATATGAAACAAAAAATTGATGCCTAGTAACTTAATACAAAATAAGGAGTATAAGTTTTAGAATTTTCTACAAATATTTATATACTGAGTAGGTGAAGGTGATAGTTAAGGGTGGAGTAATAGTATTAAGTTGATATTTGGAAATCAAATCATTTTTGTAAACGAAACAAACATTATGGCGTCTAGAAAGTGAAACTCTAGATAGAAAACTTACTTAAATGATTATTTAGGTGAAATAATTTTGTATTCTTAATTCAAGGTACTGGTGTTGCCTTAGTTTTGGGTCAACAAAATTGAAGGCCTTTTGAGTACGGAAGGCCTGATTTCAGTTTTTGTTTTTGAATCATTTTGGCGATGGCAAAAGTTAAATTTTTGAGTATTTAACAGTTCAGGAACAAGTTCCATGAAGCCAAAACTACTTCCTTATTTTGATTCAAAGCCTGGAAGAGCAGTTTCTTCTTTAGCTCATCAGTACAGTGGTGCAAATCTTAGAAGGTCCATGGCATGATTTCTTTTTGGTTTTTTTCCTTCATTATTATTTTGCTAAATGTGCTTATCTTATGGCTAAATTTTCAATTTCTGGGTATTTATGTAGGTTATTCCAGCCAAGATCTTCATCAAATAAGGTCTTGGGATTCATTTATGCTGGTAATGTAACACAGACAAAAGGAGGATTCATGGCAATGGCTGCCACTGCATTCCCTTTGTATAACAACAACCCAAATGCATTAAAAATCCTGTCTATTCATGTCAGTCCAAAAGAAGTTATTCTAGGCACAAATGTTAACGAGCAAATGTATTGTCACCTTCTTTGTGGGCTTAGACATTTTGATATGGTAGATGGTATTACAGCACCATATGCTGCTGGCTTGATCAAAGCCTTTAGCCTTCTTGAGACAAAGTGGGAGAAGCTGTCTGAAGATCTTGAAAATGGGATCCCAAATTCAGAAGTTACTGATGCAGCAATGAGGGAATCTGTTACAAATATGCTTGGAGGGCCCCAACCAGATTTATCGAAGAGAGTTCGACAAATTTGTGAAGAAAGATCGTGGGGAGGGATAGTGGGTAAACTATGGCCAAATGCCCGTTATGTCAAATCTATCACCACAGGAAGCATGGCACAGTACTATCCGAAGCTTAAATACTATGTGGGAGAACTACCAATATTAGGTGGAGATTAGTTTGCATCAGAGTGCTGTGTGGCTATCAACTTGGATATACTACAACCACCGGAGCTCACACGCTATGTAATGCTTCCAACTGCGGCTTATTTTGAGTTTCTTTCGTTTGATATTGAGAAATCTTGTGTAAGAGATGAAGAATCCGTGGACCTCTCTGGTTTAGAGGTGGGGAAGATGTATGAACTGGTCGTGACAACATTTAGGGGATTATATCGTCTCCGTTTGGGTGATATTGTGAAAATTGTTGGTTTTCATCACACATCCCCGGAAGTTGAATTTATAATGAGGGCTCCTAAAAGTTCCGGGGAGATAATTACTGAAAAGGATTTATTGTCGGCCATGGCAAGTTTTCAGCTTGTGCTGAGAGATGAGTTGGCTGCTGAAGTTATGGAATTTGCAAGCTTTGCAGACTTGGAATCAGTACCAAAGAAGTTGAAGATTTTTATTGAAGCGAAAGATGAGTCCACTCTCTTGCAGAATGATATTGCTATAAGGAAGTGTTGCTCGGTTCTTGAGGATGGTTTGGGAGGCATATATCAGGTTATGAAGGCAAGAGGTGAACTTGGCCCTCTGTTGGTATCTATTGTAAGGGCTGGTAGTTTTCATGGGTTGCTTGAAGAAGCTATAAGAAATGGGGCACCGGCAAGCCAATATAAACCTCCCAAGATCATTAGAAACAGTAAAATTGTCGATCACTTGGAAATGTCCACTGTTGTGATTTTGCCATTACATTCATCTCTTGTTTAAATGTTTATATGATTCAGAGAAAAGAAATAAGTCTGCTAGAATTGCAGACCCTTTGTATTATGGCAAAAACAATTGATGATTTATTTTCTGAAAATAGTGGTATGCATTGACCATTTTCTGTCCAACCATGAGTGACTTTGTTTCACTGATCAACAATAAAAATGGCTAGTGAGAAAGCACATTATGCTTAAAGTCACCATTACCAATAAACTTCTGCACTTTACTATATTTTTCCTGGTTTTCAGTAGTAACTTCACGCTGCTGCCACCTTCTAAAGTATGCATCAAAAGAAAGATGTCTCCGGAGATGTTCGTTGGGTTTTCTCATGAAGCGTTGATTGCTGCCTGTATTTGTTCCAGAGTTCTCCCTTTGGTTTCAGGTACTACCATGATCACAAAGAGAATGGCAAGCGCATTGACTGCGGCATAAAGAATGAAGGTTCCTGCAAACACGTTACAGACATTAGATTACAGCCCTTATATTTCCCTGTCGTCTTTGTATTTTGTAATCATTATTAGCATATCCTTGTATTAGAACAAGATAAGTAACTATTTTGTTGCTTGCATGACCAGGTTAAGATAAGGAATTTCCATGTCTGAGAACAGCAAAGTGATCTCACTAGTAGTTGCTTACCATAGGAGCTCCAGCTCATGAGAAAGTTGAAGGTGTAAGAACAAGCCCATGCACCAAACCAGTTCACCAGTGTGGCAAGGCTCCCAGCAACTCCTTTAATGTTTATAGGAAATATCTGTAGTTGAGGTAATTCTTAGTCTGGACTCTACTTTAGATGTTCCATTATAGCAAGTTCAAAGAGTTATCATACCTCAGACATCACCACCCATGGAACTGCTCCCATTCCAACTGAGAAAGCCCCTATGTAAAACTAATTTGGAGAATGCAGATTCTTAAATGAAGGGTTCTTTCCAAATTTAATCCAATGTATGATTCATGGCAGATAATATAACAGAACTGTAAGAACTTACCAATATGCCGACCACGGCCAATGCTGGAGTTGCACTGGCTGCAAGTCCATGCTCCTGGTCCAAGTATCATTCTCTTCCTCAATTACATTGTTTAGACAGGAAAAGAAAATGAAAGGTTTGAGCAGAAAAGCTAACAAAAATGGATGTGTACCTTCAGATAGAATGAACCCCCTGCCAGCAGACAACCTAGGACTAGTCCTGCTCCGGAAATCTTGAGAAAAAAAGCCATATTTCTTACATTGTGAAAAACACAAACAAGATTCATTCTAGCTAATGAGTAGCTACACAGTAATTTACCACTATAAGAGGTTTTCTTCCTGCTCTGTCAATTAAAGTAGCACCTAATGCAGTGATTATGACCTGACAGAGAAAATGTTTATACACTTAATTAAAATCCGTAGCAATAATTTTTCTCTAGAAAGAGTTTGGCTACCTCAATTCTCCAAAAAACTGGAAGGAAAGTGGCTACCTGTAGAATCGCATAGGTGATCGTTCCAACATCAGCTGGGAATCCTGAGATGTTACATGTGAGACAGAGAAATCAATATTAATATAAATAATATAACTAAAAAATCCTATCCAAAGGAATTGAACAAGAAATTTTCAATGTTTAGTTTGACAGATAATAACTGTTCATGATAGCTTACCTGAGGCCTCAAAGATACTGCTGGTGTAGAAACAAATGCCATTGATTCCTCCAAATTGTTGACAGACCATGAGTCCAACTCCTATCTGTGACAAATTGATTGATTCTTTGAGTTAGGCTAGAAATTCTCAACTTAGAATGTCAGCTCATGCCATGCGACTTAGTTGGATATGTGCCCTAATGGGTGGTGAACTATTGGATATGAGGTTAGCATTTTATTTTATGAAATCATCGTGTTCTCATCCAATGATTCATAATCCACTTTGGTACACATCCAAGTGGATAGCATGGAATTTCCTAAAACTGTCATAGTTTCAAAAGAAGAATCAATTTTATGAGAACAAGTAAACTCATACCGTGACTGAGCGCAGGTATCGCTTTTGGAACAAATCAAGCAGTTTGGCCTTTGGAAGCCTCCCCAGAGTTTCTATATAATCCTGTCAAGCAAATACATGTCATCTGCATATTTCTATCAGATGTCAATGAAGAGGATATTTAGGAGTTCAAGAGTATCTATACTTGGATTTCAGCTGCCTCTGCAGATATGTCGGAATTCTTTCCCCGGAGTCTCCTTAATGAAGCTTCAAACTCTTTCTGGTTTCCTTGTTTTGCCTGAATAATTTTACTTTGTCAGCTTTTTTGCTATCTTTCCATCACAATATCCAAGATTTCATTCAGTCATTTATTCATGCATTGTGATTCTTACCAGCCATCTTGGTGACTCGGGAATGATAAAGAGGCCTAAAAGCAGAACAGCACAAGGAACTATGCCTGCAACAGACAGCAGTTGAGAACTGAGTATCTTATCCATATTAGCAATATGTCTTTTATCTTTCAGTGAAAAGTTACAACTAGGTTATGTTATCTTACCTACTAAAGCTAAAGCCCTCCATGTCAGTAGCGTGCCTATGATGAAGGATACAGATACTCCGGTGCAAATCATAAGCTGAGGAATTAGAAGGTGCAAACAAACTTAAATGTTTAAGCTGACAATATAACCCTCAAGGCCTTGTAATACTTTAAAATACACTAATCTCTTATGATAAGAAAGATAAAAATTTATAAAAATTTCTTAGTATTTTTACCTGGTTTATGGTTGTCAAAGCTCCTCGTAAATCCTTGGGAGCAATTTCAGCTATGAATACTGGAACCTAGTACCCAAAAGTGAAGACTTGTGTAACCTCTATCTCTAGTGTCAAAATTCTACCCTAGAATATATCACATCCGTCGGCAGGGCAAAAATTTTACCACATAAGAAAAGACTCCCATCCCATATCCAGTTGCCAATCTTCCAATGTCCAGAAGCAGAGCCCCCTATAAAGTTATAAGACCTGCTACGTCAGGTACTGGTTTTTATGCATTCATATCAGATATGATAAATGCAGTCATGGATACCTGGGTGAAGTAAATGGATAGCCACCCTGCTGTACAAAATCCACTTGATATTATCATTGCCTGCTTGCATTTAACATTCAATAGCTCTGACCATTGTCAGGCAGTTCAATATCGCAGATGATGGTTCTCATATACACTTCTTATAATCCTGACAAACTTACCCCTTTGCGGCCGATGTAATCTGCTATTTTACCACTGGTGATTGCACCAATCATAGCACCAAAAGTCAATATGGAGCCAAACAATGAGTACTGCGAAGATAGGAGTTCAAAAGACAGGCTTAGAATTGAATTTTGAAGCAGTTGAACTTAGTTCACATAGTAAAAACTGGGAGGGTTTTCCAATCTGGATTCTCTTCTTAGTTCTTTCCATTAGAGTTTTTTCTATAAAAAAATGATTTCTAGTTTTTTTCTTTGAATCTGTATGTATGAATGAGCAGCTTTCTTATCTAGAAGAGTTCCCTTTTATCCTAGCAAGCCCTTATGCTGGCTGATAACCTATTTGAAGCATTTGGATCAACCCAATAGTACAAGTCAAGCTAATACTATCTAATTGCTCTTATAACTTTATACTGTATTTTCAACCAACCTCAGCTAGGGATAAGTTCACATCTCTTCTGATAGCATCCTGTGTAGGCGACGAATAACCTGCCTGTGAAGTGAAAAAAACCATTGATCAAGACAACCTTAAGCTTTGCAACAAAAGTTCTGCCTAAGAGACAGCAACATTAGTAACTATTCATAACATACGCAAGATCCAAATGCATAAGAACCACAAACTGCAACAAATGTACTAAGATACACCATGCATCTCTCCTCCTTGCTACTTTTCTTCTCATCACCATTTGCTGCTATCCCCTGCTGTGAAAGAAGTGGAGCTCTTATCTCTTCTTGCACACAATTTTCGCCGTTTTCTATATCTTGATTGTTGGCCATGGCTGTTTTTCTGCTATTGTTCAAACTTTCCAACTTTCAGCAAAAGCAAAGAATAAAGATTGTGCTGAGGAGGATATTATGTTGAGAAAAATGATGTCAAAAATGGAAAGGATGTAACAGAAAATGAGAAAAACTTGTGGTTGGCGCCATTTATGTGTCTGGTTGAGAAAATTTATAGCATATTCTAGGACAGATCTACCCTCAGCATCAAAGGATTCAACTTCATCCTCCTGAGGTAATAGTGTGTAATAAAATAAGTTGTCTGAGTGATTTCCAGACCAAGAGAATACGTGTGGAACAGAAGCAACTCTATAGATGAGACTTCAATTGTCCAAGGGAAGAAAACTCTGCAAAGATATATTAATCTTTTTCTTTGCCACTATTTCTGCATTTCTATATGCATTGGAAGGTCATGTTTGTCTAGCTGACCAAGGAGGACATTTGTGAAAGTTTATCATACAATATTTTTATTATGATTTTGAGAATTAATGTTAAAGTCTTTGACTCCAATTCAAATACTTCAAGCTCCCATTTCCATAATTGGATTAGGGGTGATAAATAAATTTGTCATCCATCATACAGTTCACTTTCACAAATTTGGACCTTTGGACTGATCCTTCGCTAATCCACCTTGCCTTGAAGCTACGGCTGATATATCGGCCTTAGAGAGTGCTTGCAATAATTTTTTAAAAAAAAATACTTTTCAACTTTTAGTTGAATTTTACATGTTTTGCAGTACTTGAAAATGAAGCTTCTATGTTTAATCCTCTAGAGTTCACTAGAAAAATGTAAAAGCTAAAGGCAACCCTTATCTAACATCCCTACTTTTTCTTGAATTTTTTTGTAGCTATCTTACGCACACTCAATTTTCACTATAATTTTAGCAAAAATTCTTGTATGTCCAACTTAAGGAGTGCTCGCAATAATTTTTTTTAAAAAAAATAATAATAAAATAACCCTTACTTAACTTCTGTAACTTATTGATACTTTTTGCCGATATCTTCACATACTTTCAATTTCAATTTTCACTATGACTTCATCAATTATTTTTGCAAATATCCCTTTAATCATCAAAGTCGCAATCTAAAATATCTCGATCGCCCCCAACTATAGTAGATACAATTACCATCCTACCCTCAACCCACATAGTTGCCTCAAAGTCTTCAAGAAAGGAAAGGTCCATGCATTTTGGCAGCAACATAGGTACTAGATTGGTAATAGTTTTGAACAGCAGGCATTGATCATTGGCATGATTATTGGTCCCTTTTGCAAATTTTCCAAAAGGGGTGGCTCTGTTTTGGCCTTTGGCCTTTCTTGGTGACTGAACACAGTTGTCCCTCATTCAAAATGACTGGCTGAAACTTAACATACAGTCAATTTGATCTATTCAGACATATTTTAGTATTTGTTGTGATGGGTACATTTGTTTAAACCCACAACTGCCAAGAAAGATAAGTAAGGCAAAATCCCCATCAAACATTAGAAAACTCAATGGCTTTGGTTTTTCTTCTAAAGCATATGAGAAATGCAGACAGACATGGATTGGTTTTAATGTGCCTTTACAGCCAAGAAGTTCTGTATATGATATTTAAGTTAGCACAAATTATTACTTGGAGCAGACAAAGTTAGATGTGCATCATGTGGATGCACAACTTGGCAAAATATCTTCACCTACCCAAGTTTGAAGTTCCCACCTATCACTTATAAGTTCATTTTTATCCTTTCTTTTTCTTTTGAGCTTTGTTTGGATTTGCTTTGCTAAAATATTTTCAGTTGAAGAAATAAACAAAATCATATATATATATATATATATATATAAATTTTTCATATTACAATCACTGAATGTATAACAAAATACTAATATAAAATCACACTTCCACCTCTTCAGACAAAAAAGATATTGATTCAACATTCACAGTACATAATATCTCCTTATAAAACTAAAATTAAATATTCATCGTAATTTTCAATTTCACTTCTCAAAACTCATTATACTAAAACGTATTTTCAAACACCCAAAATAAAACCCAACAGCCCTTGTGAAGTTATATTTGTCCCATGCAGGGGAAAAGAAATAGAGACATTTGTGAAGTTACATTTGCCTATGTTTTTCAAAATTTTGTCCAAATTAGGGACATTTGTCCTATGTTGGACTAAGAAATTCCTGAGAAACAAAAAATGCAAAAGCATAAAAATTAAAAAATAAGTAAATAAAGCAAGCTAAATTCCAAGATCTAACCATAGTGTTAGAGTTGCATATTTCAAGGATTTCTGTGTCCTTTTCAATTACGTTTTATTCCTTTTCTTTCTTTTTTCTATATTCAGAAACGATAAACAGTGGGAGACAATTCCTTCCTAAACAAATTACTTGTTATGAAGTTTGGATCTAAGACATTTAACAGAAATTTCAAAATTTTATTTTATCGTACAAATACGTAACCCAGAACACGTGATTGAATGGAATTCGGCCAAATTCGACCAACTTGATAAGCAACTAAGAAGGTACAGAAAGAAATTTGTGCTACCTTTCTTTTCTAGTACGCAAATTTATTAGTGAGAAAGGTTGCAATATTGTGCAATTAAGTTGCACGGACTTGTGATCTTCATACAAAAAATGTGACGATCAAAATAATTTTGATTGTACTAATTCCAACTCTAAATTAGAGGTAAGTATAAGACTGTAAAGGATATTCAAATTAAATTGAGGCCGATCCCCCTACCAAATAACAGAGTGTATAATAACTAATATGCATAATTATGACCAAAATTAATTTCAATAAAAAATAAAAAAAATAATTTAAAGGACTCACATATTTCTTTTGCAATTATATCCATTCTTGTTTCCATGAAAGAAGAGGTATGGCCCCCAAATTATTGATATTAATCCGAATTCAATTTAATTGGGTGAATTTTCTTGTGACTAAAGATATTGAAAATAAAAGAATATGAATTTTGAATTTGAAAGAAAAAAAAATAAAAGGTAAATTGCAAGTGATAAGAATAATTTTTTTCAATAATTTGTACGTCAAATTCAAATTTCGAATATGTGGACAAAATTTGCCGTGGATTTCTTCCACAATGGCCCAATTGAACGTTGATCTGTTTGACGTGTCCAGTTAGTCTTTCTTGCATGAAGCAGCCCGCCGTTGACTTGGGCTGTCATGGCTGTGAAATGACAACTATAGGCAACCATACCATAACGGAAGTTTTCATTGTGCAATTCAATAAAAATCAAGTAGAAATAAAAATACAACCCTAGATAATACCATGACCATCGAAGTAATTTTACTATGATTAAAGTGGTTGTCTCAAATTTGTAATAGTTTATGACTGTTTTATTATTGATAATGAGTGAGGGTAACACCAAGCGAGATGTATAAATAATGAATTGTTTTATTATTGATAGTGAGCGAGAAATGAAATTATCAATAAAAAAAATAATTGTATGTCAAAATCCACCTATTGATCTTAAAAATAATTATTTTTTAATTTGATCTACGTGGTGCAACGATCAAATCGTTTTTTTACGGTACAAGAACATCTCATACTCATATATTTATTTTCAATAAATTTATATGTAATTATAAAAAGTAAAAATATCCAACGTAACCTGAATATTTCACCTTAAAATTTTCTTTTAATTGAATAAGATCACAAGCGGCTGCAGATATTCGCGCAGAAAAATTCATTTTAAATTCTAAAGTATTCAATCAATTCAAACGATGTTTGCTGCTTTTTTTATATTTCTCAACGACTTCAACCTATGGGAGTAACAAAATGCAATGCTTGGGTCACCTGGAGTCTTCCTATATTCTTCCTCATCAGGAAGGCCATTATTAAATTCTTGTGAGGCCATCAACCAATAATGAGTTATGAGTACATAGAAAATGAATCTCTGAGCACTACATCAACCAAATTATAAGGCTATCACAAAGAAATCATAACCCTCCAAACTGAATGAATCCCTTCAACCATCAAAAAGAGCTCTTTGTATTTGGACATTAATTCCACCAATATTGATATGAATCTGCATTCTGTACAAAAGATTATAACTTCATTATCTCTTTGCTCTATCAATGTCATGAACTATATATATACAAATGCAGCATCAGCCATTCTTTCAAAATCTCTTGCAAGAACTAAAACTTTTCAATCTATATACCTGTTTCCACAAGTATATACAAGTGATTCAAGCCTAAAGAATCAGAGAACTAACATAAAATCAACAAAAGAATGAGCCAGCTACCACAAGTTCAAAGGCGAATCGCCTTCTACCTACTGTCATAGTTCTCGTCATCTTCCTTCTGTATCTCTGGACCTTCTTGCTCAAACACGTACGTCTGATAGCCAGCAGGGGTCGACAAATGACCAGAGCCACTGCTGCTAACCGACCTCTCAATGTCATCAAGATTTGCAATAAGAGAAATAGGCCTTTCTGGGATTGTTGGAACAGGTGCTTCCAGGTCGTCTAACATCTTAACAACCTGGTCCATGGTCGGCCTAGCATATAGTTGAGGGTGGGAACATAGTACAGCTACCAACACATACTTCTCCACAACCACAGGAGGACCCAAATCCGGCATATCCTCTTCAACCACATCCAATGCTCTTCCTTTCCTAACCAATGACCAAGCCCAATCAGTCACAAGAGTCGGCTGCCCATCATTAACTGCTATAAGTGCTTTCTTCCCACTCAAAAGCTCAAGAAGCACCACCCCAAAGCTATAAACATCGCTTCTCTCTGTCAATTGTCCGTATAATGCATACTCTGGAGCCACATATCCCATTGTCCCAGCAACTCTAGTGCTCAAGTGCGTCATTCCTTCTGGGGTGAACTTAGCCAATCCAAAATCTGCTACCTTAGGCTCAAACTTCTCATCCAAAAGGATATTACTAGCCTTAATGTCCCTATGAATAATCGCCGGCTGAGCACCATAATGCAAATAAGCCAATCCTCTAGCTGTCCCGAGTGCTATCTTCTGGCGAATAGGCCAACTCAACTTCTTCTCCAGCAAACCAAACAAATGATCATGAACACTCCCATTCTTCATCAAATCACACACAATTATCCTCTGGTGGCCCTCTAAAGGAGTCGTAGCCGTACAATAGCCTCTCAATGCAACCAAATTCACATGTCTAACACTTGCAATAACTTCTACTTCATGTGTGAAACTAGCATCCCCTGCAGCAGAACAATTTTTGAACCTCTTCAAGGCCACTTCAGAGCCATCCGGCAGCACACCCTTGTAAACATTTCCGTATCCTCCTTTCCCGATTATATTCTCCCTAGAGAAATTCTTGGTGGCCTCCTTAATTTGATCGAAAGTGAATCTAATTAACGTTGTACTCTCACTAATTGCATCCAATCCAGAGCTCACATTAGTATCGCTCTTCGTATGACTCCATTTTTGCCTCAAACGTCTAGCCTTTATCCGCCGGAAAAACCAGAACCCAGAAAAACCCAGAATCAAAACCACACCACAGACGAGAACAACAATAATCACAATCTTTTTCTTCTTGTCACCTGAATTAGATGAGGCGAAATTGAGATTAAACAAGCACTTCGCCGTACCTTCATCGGTGGGGCCGAAATGATTACCGAGAGCCCCGGCGTAAATAAAGGGGTAAGCCGTACAATCGGAGACGTTCCCAGTTGAGGGCCCCGGTAGATAAGAAGCCTGTATACCGGAAAGCGCAGTAGTACAAGAGGCGCACGGGGAGTTGTTGAGGAGTGACTGGTTGCAGGCGGCGGCAACGTTTGCGAGGGCAGATGCCGGGACAGCGGTCTCAAACTCCGACCGGGTGGTGATGTTCATGCAGCTGCCAGCTATCCACGGCGTCTGGAAGCCACAGCGGCTGCGTATGTCGAAGTTGGGCACATACTCGTTGACCAGCGACTCGTAAGCCTCCCAGCACGACTCGGCGGATTCAAGCGGAGGGACGAACGAGTTGGTGCGCAGGAGGTACTCCGATTGAACCAGCCGGAGGCCTTGACGGATGTACTGGCACTCCGACCGCGTATCCAAATTGGGCCGCTTTGATTCCTTGACCAACCGCCGCAGAGCATCGAAGTTCAACGGGCATCGAGAAGAAGCGGTTCCGTTTTGGAGTAGGGTCCGGTGGAAAACACGACGGCAGGAAAGAGGCGCAGATGGGGCGATTAATAGCTGGAAAACTGACAGCAAAAACAGAAGAAGATCGATGAGACGACGCATTTAAGATTAATACGATATATCACTGGATTATGCGATGCAATGAGAATTTTAAGGAGGTTTTTGGTTGAAGTAAAACGAAATGGAGATAAGCTTGGTCTCATTGAGCAGCCGCCAAGAAATGGCGATGGAAATATTGGAGGGAGGAAGAAGGTTCGGAGAAAGGGGGAAGGAGACTGCTACTACAGAGTGTTTTGACTATTTGCTATAAATGGCAAATGGCAGCAGACTCGAGGTGAGGTCAGATGAGTAGTTGAACTCAGGGTCCTTGGCCTTTCTACTATTAGTTTTGAAAATTTCATCATGTCGAGTTTTCAGTTGGATTGTAATAATTATATCAACTGTTTTTTTATTTTATAATATGATTATGTGGTTTTAACTATTTAAATATTTAATGAGCAGTACAAAAATGATAATGCTAATTATTTAATTAATTAACTATTTATTATTAGTAGTTTGAATATAATGTCGCATATCATCTTTCACTTTCACTCAATGATGGGTGCATATTCGAGGCGGTTCTGATTTTATTTTTATACAATTAATTAATAAGTTCAATATTTATAAATTAAATCGCTTTTGTTGATAATATTACATTGTCTGTGTTTAGACTTGAATGTAAATTTACGTTATTTTTTATGAATTCACTATTAATGTTTTATTGACGAAAATTATGTTTAAATATTTAATATATTCGTGCTTGAACAAGAAAATATCATAAGATAAAAATTTTTACAGATGAAATTAATACTTGTGTTAATTATTATAATACTTGATATATGTGTATTTGGACAAGGAAATGTAATATTGGATAAAGTTAATAAGTTATCACTATGAGTTCACTCTTAGTATATCGTGGATAGTTAGGAAAATAATTAAAAAGTTAAGATTAATAATGTTATTAATATATACATGAAAAGAAAAAGCAAATGCCAATTTCCATTCCTAGAAAGCATATTTCCTCAATACCTTTATTTTGGTCAAAACTATGAAAATGGTTCTCTTTCTATAAATTAGTTAAAGTGAAAGCAAGCCTCATTTGTATGCATCTTCTATCCGTATTTTCTTGGTGAGTTGGTCATCCACCCCTTTGTCAAAATGATTTTAGATACGGCAATTGGTCGGATTTAAATTATATCAGCCGTATTCAAATTCGATTATTAAAATCTACATTTGAATTCTATTTAAAATTTTATAAAATTTTTGATAATTAGTACTATATTTGAATTCGATAGATATCCAAAATTCGATTTAAAAAAAAAATCCGACTCGATTTTTTTTATTTTGAATTTTATAAAAGTTTTGTATCTATAAAGTACATTTATGTTATATTTGAATTTTTAACAACTTTTTGTTATATATTAATCCAAAAGTTAAATACTTGAATATTAAATCCTTATTTTACATTATATTGACATATAGATGAACTATTATATGTTATTATATTTGATATTTTATCAGTATCCCTCATATTTATTAAGCTAAAGACTCAATACTAATAGTATAATATAAACGTTAATATAGATATCAAGTTAACATAATATATAGATTTTATTTTAAATTTTTTATTAATATTATATTTAAGAGTATTAATTTAATTAAAAAATATCAAAATTCAGATTCAGATTTTTAATGGATCGTATTCCTTAATTCCATATTTGATTCACTTATTTTAAATTACGAATATATAATCAAATATGATCTATTAAATATTTTTGTTGAATAAAAATTTTTAAATTCGAATTAAATTTAGATTAAAATTTGATTCATTAATCGTCAAATTGCGAAATGTGCTTGACGTATTGGGCCGTGGCCCACTACAGCTATGAGCGAAGTGCTTTAAGATAAGTGGGCCTGATCATGTTAGGTAGCCTGAGTGGGGTCAATGGCCCTGAATTTTACCTGACACAGATTTGCATGAGAATTTTAAGCTCACTTATGTGGTAGCAGAAGACTTGAGAGCAAGGACCACAAAATCGTGAAGGAGATTTTGGGCATCCGTAAGATCCAATTCTCAACACATTTTTTGAAATGAAACAAAATATATTACAACTATATTTACGGGTACAATTGAACGGAGTGTAGTCGAGTTGAGTTAAATTGAGTTGAACTTAACATATATATATATATATATATATTAGGTTCGAGTTCAAGTTCAACGTTCCTAATATTTTTGCCCGATGAAATTCGAATTGTCAAGTGAGAATAACCATTAGCTCGAGTTCAAACTTGAGCTTGAACTCAAAATTAAAATAATAACAATAATGTAATATGTATTTTATTAATAAAATAAAATAAATATTTAATTATACATCAGCTTAAGTATTGACTCGCAAATGAAAATACAAACAGTTTGATATTGACTCGAAATAAATTCGAACCTGATTTACCTAAATTTGTGTTTGAAATAACTTGAGCTTAACTTGGAACCCCACTCAACTGGATTGCACCCTTTACTATAAACATTATATTCCTTTTTTGTTTATTTACTTTAAATAAATATATATTTTTAAAAAAGTAGTTTCTATTTGCTCCTATTTTGTTGAATTACTTTTGCAATTTGGTGAGAATTACTGTAGCACGGAATGATTAGCCCTTTAATGATTCTTGGTTTCTAACCCCATTGAGGCCCTCTTGCTAATGGCAATTCTCCAAAAGATAAAAGCTAATTCATATGTCGCAATTCTTTCAATTATTTTTTATAAGATTGATGCTGTTACTAGCTTGAAGGTCCGGAACTCCGGTAGATTTGAATGTTATTGGGCTTGAGATCTGCAACCAAGAACGCACGTGAACTAGCCGAGATGCCCCCGGCTAAGGCACTCCGACGCTCAAGTTAGATTTTTGATAGATCGGAGAATATAGAGTAAGTATGTAGTGAATAGCGTAATGGCATTACCTTAAGCGTGGTATTGCTTGTAGAATTTATAGTCTGACGAGGGCGTGATTTTATCCAAGTACCCTTATCAGATGTACTTGGCTTTCCCCATGACGAGGGGTTGGGAGTCATTCTCTGCCCAGATCCCGGAATTGTGCCAGGTGGTGTAATCTCCTATTTTTCTGGATAGTCATATCAGTAGGAGCGTGCTCCTGCCAAAGTTGTTGGCAGGGTAGCCAGAGTTGTTGGAAGCGGTTACATCCGTTGGCAGCAGTCACATCAGCTGCCACATGTAATCAATGCAGAAAGGTTCAACTTGTCTAACTTGCAACCGGAGGTCGATTCATGTCGACCAGACTTGGACGCTAAAGCTTCGAAAGTGGCCCTCAGGTCGATACGGGTCGACCGCGGGACTTACCAAATTAGGTCGATACAAGTCGACTAGACTGACGTGCCTCTGGGCTTCATAGGCTGTCTTTTTTGAATCTGAGCCTGTTGGACCTACTGAGTTATACCGTGTCAAGTTAGACCTCGTGGGCTGTCTCATTTGAAGTTGGGCCTACTGGGCTATCCCATATCATGAGTCCCCCCAACTCCCGATCCTGATAGAGCCTGTCGACGAGAAGGAGCAGGGAGTTTACATGCAAATATGCCAAGTAATAAATTCCACCCGAGTTTTTGAATTATCGACCAGGGTTTTAAGGCGGTTACTTTTTATTTAATGTGGCTGTTACTGTGCGGAATACGAAGCAACAGAAATGGGATATGAAGCGCACAGGAACGGGATACGAAGCGCGCAGGAACGGGATACGAAGCGTGTGGGAACAAGATACGAAGCATACTGAAACAGGCTATCATTATGGCAATTGTACGGATTCCCGCACACGTTCGCTTATAAATAGGGGGATAAACCCATTCATTCACACTTTCGCAACCTGAGTATCAAATAGTGTCCATCCATTGTTGAAGAACTTCTCGCTCCATACTTCCTGCTTCAAAGCTAATACTGTAAGTGTTTGTTACATCTGCGTTATTTTTCACCATTAATTTGCAGAAACATGTCTGTTAATACCGATTCTGGTAGCGATAAGTCTGAAAATATGACTTATGGGAGTAATGATAGTGAGACTCAGGGCACTGCCCCATCTAGTTCTTCCCAAAGTAAAACCAGTAGTTCCCGTAGGGACACCAATCTTGAAGAGGCTAGAGTAGTATTTGAGGGAGAAGCTGAGCCCTTTGATGTGCCTATTAGCCGAGGTCGACTGTTTATCCCGGATCATTACACAGAAATCCCTTCAAAAATAAGCAACGCAGATTTGGTGAGAATTAGGGTAGCTTACCACATTCCTAATGAGTTTGAGATGGTTGCCCCAGGGTCCCAAGGTAGGATGCATCGACCTCCCCGGGGGTACATAACTGTGTTCGAG
>JACGDI010005281.1:207921-226337 GCA_014898725.1 Jacaranda copaia | reverse complement strand
ATTCTCCAAAAGATAAAAGCTAATTCATATGTCGCAATTCTTTCAATTATTTTTCTATAAGATAATCTCTTTAAAAAAAATATTTAAATCATTACATCAATATATCACTCAATAATTAATTTAATTCAATTATCAATAATCCTTACATAATGCGGAGTGATTAAGCCAATATAGCACTTGCTAAAATCATACCCATTCATACTCATAAAATTTTAAAATTTCAACTTTAATCGATTTGATAAAGTTTGATCCAATCATTATATAAACCTTGGAACTATCTTATAGTAGGATGACATTGCATGTCACGTTTCAATCTCAAACCCACCACATTAAATCAAACAACGCACCCAACAAAAGCAAGTTAATGGCAACACAACTTCTACCTTACATCATATGAAAATGATATTTCAAAAGTTCATATGATGTTGATGATAATCTTCCTTTTTTTTCTTCTTTAAAAAAAATAATAATTTTGATATGATATAAAAAAAGAATCAATTAGAACAATCTATATATATTCTTTTAATTATTCTAAAAACATGCGGAGCGGTAAACTTTAAAAAAAGAAAACTTGACATTTGAAGAATGTGATTTGAGATTATTTGCTAGGCCGAATTACTAGATGAGACGACTGCATTCTTTCAAAAGTCCTTTTTCCATTTAGGAATAGGACATTTGTGGTGATGAATTCGTACTCGGATGATAAAACTTTAAAAAATGAAAACTTGACATCTGGAGAGTGTGATATGAGATTATTTGCTAGGTCGAACAAATAAATGAAACGGCTGCATTATTTCAAAAATTCTTTTTTCATTTAAAAACAGGATATTTATAATAATGAATTTGTACTAAAATGTCGTATCAATCTCCTCTGTGTCTAATAGAATGATGACATGTGTATTGCATTGACGAATAAAATTATGTTGTTTTTTATATCAATCGATCCAAATTAAAATGCAAGGATCTCCTTACTTGTCTTTTTTATTTTTTGTTTCTTTTTCAACCTATTTAATTATTATTTAATTATATAAGGATAAAATTGTCATTTTAGCCACCTCCCATACCAAATTTCGCGTCATAATCTTAGGATGCACGGAATGAGTAATGATACCTACACAGTAAAGAGGGGAAAATCAATAATTAAACGTGGAAGATTGGGTATATCTCTTAGATGCCAGCATATTTAGAAGCGTGAGTCCCTTTTTCTAATCGTCATTAATAAATACACGAGATCAAAAAATATTAATTTCCTTGGAGTAGTCGTGTCTATAGCGGTTGAAATGATTAATGGAGTGATTAAAACCCGTAGGGAGACAGATATTTCCTTACGCCATCAGCTACTTCAGTTTGTAATCATTATAGATTTAAATTCCTACTTGATAATTACTGGTGGGGTACTCCCCTCACGCCCCCGCCCCCCCGCCCACCCACAAAAAAAAAATCAGTTTTATACCTTACGTTATATATATACATATTGTGTTTATCTTTTTAAATAATAATAACATTGTTGCATCATAATCAATAAATTCAAAATAATTAATTGTTCAACTGTTAATCATAAAAGGCAGCTGAAATAGTAATATTTACACCAATATAATTCGACGTAAATGCCCACACATTTTATAGGATCTAAATATTAATATAAAATTAGATTTTTTTATTTCTATATGTACATGCGCACCAAAAATTTATTAAAATTCAAAATTCAAACTTCACACGTATAAATATGAATGTGATGCCATTCAATCAAATGATTATATGACAGAAATTTTAACCTTATGGAGTGACAATATACGAAAGGTAAGTTCATAATTTTTATGATAAATACAAAATTTTAAATTTTAATGAAAAACATTTGTATATTTTTGAAGACAGGCAACCCTGTTATCCGATCTTGCTTGTATTTATTTGAATACAATATCTCACATTTACAAAGCCTTGTATTTTGTGTTCATTTTGCATGCATATTTTTTGCGAAATCTCTAATTTAACTTATACAACACATTCATACATGTTATGTGTGATTTTTCAATTTTAATGCAAAACATAGGAGGAAAATATTTTTTTCTTTTTTTATTTTTTTGCTTTATATAATCCTACGTTGCGCTTTAGTATTTAATAATTTTTCCTTTTATTTTTTCTCATTAATATTCAATAGTCAAACATAACAATAAAGTTGTTTTATAGAGAATGATTTTGCTTCATTATTTTTGTTTGGAGATTTGAACATTGGTGTCAAAAAAGTAGAAATTATGAAAACAAGAACGTGAATGCGTGGTTCATAAGAAAAAAAAAAATCTTTTCCCTACCCACCAACAAAATAAAAAAAAATAAAAATATACCATAATTTCTTACTATTTTTTTTTTAAATCAAGTAATTTCTTACTACTTTGGTTGGTCATACAATGTCATAGAAATTCAAGGATTCCCAAAGAATTTACTCTAGTAATTTTACACCAACACTTTTTTTCCCTTTTTAATTTCTTTTTACACAATTGTTTGTCATGAAAATTTTCATATTATTTATTTGAGGTGGATTATATAAATGTGACCACATTTTCTTATATTTTTAACCCAAAATGGATGGAGTGAAGAAATAATTCTTCTTCGAGAAGTGCTTCAAGACCAAATTCAGTAAAACGAAATATGAAGTATATAATGATGAAAATTAAATGTATAATGATTCACAATTAGTTCTTCCATCAACTTAAAAAAAGAATATAATGATGATATAATTATTTATGAAATTAGTGTCAAACTTCAAATTCCTTTTATGTTTTATCCCATAATTAGGAAAAATGAAATACTAACTAAATGACATCAAATAAACTTATATTTATTGAGTTGGGATGAAATTTTTGACCAGCGAGCCCAAACTAAGATACCAATGAGCCACCGATCAAAGGCACGTGGCCTCCGGCTGCCGCCCAACACCGTGTCTGACTCGAAAACCTCAGCTCTCTCGGCGGACAAAATCCGACCGATGACGAAAGTGAGAGAAACTTCGACTAACAATAATAATGCTAAACTAAACCCATCTTCTCCTACAATTTTCATTTTTTGTTTTTCCCTCAATAAAAGGAAAAATCTTTTGTTGGTTGGGGTGGGGTAAGTAAGACCCAACAGCAGCAGCTTGTCTTCGAAGAGTAACGACACTTACATAACTATCATCACCTCCCTTCCCTGCATGCACGCAAGAAAAGAAGAAAAAAACTGTATTTTGTCTGAAAGATAAGGTCTTGCAGAAGTTCAGAAGTTCCAAGATTTTTTTTTTGTCTTGTAAACATAAAAGCAAGAATCCTCTGTTTCTGAAAAAATCTCTCAATTCTCTGTCCCAACATTATCTTGTTCGAAGCCTCTGTCCCGTCCACCTCTCATTTTTTCTTTGTCGGTCTGGGATTTGCTCAAGAGAACTCCAAGAATTGTCAGCTTCTGTTATTCTATGGTATGCTTTCCTTAGCACTTTCGTTATCGGTACGGACAGCTTGTAGTTTTGTTTTCAGTCTGTTTCTTGTTCTTGATGATGTTTCTGATACAGTGTTGTTCTAAAAGTTTCTGGGCTGGGATATGTGGAAAAAAAATGTGTTTCCTCTGATAAAATCTTGTTTTCTTTGTGTTTCCTTATATAGTTAGACTAAGTTTAGGAGTAAAATGGGCAACGTTGTGATTTGCAAAATCTATGCTCTGTTCTCCATCTTTCTATGACAGTTGATTTGCAAAATCTACCCTTCGTCTGCTTTCTTTCTATTTTTTCTTATAGTCTTTAATCTTGATGTCTTTGTGATGTAAACTTGAAGTATTTTGTTTCTTGGTAGATATTGATGCGCAATATAAGTTCCATGTTGTCTGTTTTTGTGTAACCTTAACATGCTGTCATTATTTACTTCCATTACATTTTTTGTCCCATTTCCAATGAATTCTACATATCTTTGTAGCTAATTCAGTTTTTATTTAGCTGAAAATTCTGTGCTATTCTTTCCTTCATAGAGTTGTGTTTTTCAAGTATGGAGAAAGAGAAAGAGAGAGCCAATGTTTGTTCCCCTGATACTGTTCTTGAGGACTTCTTAAGAACTGCAGAATCCGAAACAGATTCATCCAAAGCAAGTACTTCGAAATCACAAGAACATATTGATCCCAAACCGGCCTCAGGATGGGCCGGATTTTTTCAGTTGTTGAGATTTAAATCCAAAAGACAATTAACCACATTGCATCCCCTCAATGCCCTTAAGTTATCAAAGAGGTTTAGCAGTAGCATGAGGGAGGAAGTTAGCCGCGGGATGAATCCCATAATAGATGCTAATCTCAACTATTTTAAACCCCAATGGAAGAACTTTAGCTTCTCCGAACTCCAAACTGCAACCAGCAATTTTTGCCAAGGTTAGCTCTACATAATTTCTATTATTTCATCCTTAATTTGAGACCTTTCATAAGGATGTCTTGTTAATGTCATGTATCACTGTGACTAGGTTTTGTGATTGGGAAGGGCGGTTATGCTGAGGTGTATAGAGGTCGTTTGCGTGGGGGCCAACTTGTTGCGATCAAACGTTTGACAAAAGGACCGATGGAAGAACGGATAGGAGATTTTCTTTCGGAACTAGGAGTAATGGCGCATGTGAATCATCCCAATACGGCTAAATTGATAGGTTATGGGGTTGAAAGTGGATTGTACCTTGTCCTCGAGTTGTCTCCCCTTGGAAGCTTGGCTTCTTTGCTTCACAGTTAGTGCATCATCTCAGGAATATTTGGTTTTTACTCTTTCAACTCTATGATCTAAAATTTAAGTTGTTTTCCCCCATCATTTTCTCATCAAACAGGTTCAAGGCAGAAGGTGGAGTGGGATGTTAGGTACAAAGTTGCATTAGGAACAGCCAAGGGGTTGTTGTATCTTCATGAAGGTTGTCAAAGGAGGATCATTCATAGAGATATTAAGGCTGCAAATATATTGCTTACAGAGGACTTTGAACCTCAGGTATATTCTGCTTTCTAGTCTAATGATGATATTAAGGTAGTATGTCCACGTTTTCTCCGGTATTTACTTGTTGGGATGGGGTAGTTGGTAGTTATGGAAGCGAGGTTCTAGCTGAGGATGGATTCTTAGGACAGGTTAAAACATGATAATACCTCAAACTTCTTCACATCATGTGAATTGTGTGAGTCAAATATAGCAGATTTCTCTGATAATGGAAGAAGTTGATCTATGTACAAATAGTCATGTTTTAAGGTGTTTGATGGTTGGACCTCAAAAGTTATAACTTTTAATTCAGATTTGTGATTTTGGCCTTGCGAAATGGCTGCCGGACCGATGGACTCACCTTACTGTTTCAAAATTTGAAGGCACTTTTGGGTATGTAGAAAGAACCTTAACTTTTTTATCAACTATTTATCTATTTCATTACATTATTATTCTACTTTTAAAACTTGTCCGAATCCTCATCTCTGCAGTTACCTAGCACCCGAGTTCTTAATGCATGGAATAGTCGATGAGAAAACCGATGTTTTTGCCTTTGGAGTGCTGCTGTTGGAACTTATAACCGGGCGTCGAGCCCTTGATTATTCACAGCAAAGCCTTGTTATCTGGGTAGGCCTGCCTTCCTCCCTGCTGTCCCCTTTGAATTCTTACAAGTGCTAGAAATAGGAACATGTTTTTTGTCTGGACAACATTTGACGCAAAGTTGCTATTTGTTCTTTACCCAATCCACAGGCTAAACCTCTGCTGAAGAAGAACAAAATCGGAGAGCTTCTAGATCCCTCACTTGCTGAAAACTACAACACCATGCAAATGAATCTCATGATTCTGTCTGCTTCATTATGTGTCCAACAATCTTCAATCAAGCGCCCTCGAATGAGCCAGGCACGTTATATCTTTACATTTACTGTCAGATGTCTGTTATGAAAAAACTGATAAAATTAGGTTTACCTGCAGATTCTCGTAGCAAATGTAACTTTTTCTTTTTTAAATCATAAGTAACAAAAATAATTAGTTATCAATTTCATAGTCTTGTAGGTCCGAAACGCAAGAAATTAACTGTGCATTATTTAATAAAAAAATAATACATATTAAGAAGGAATAGTCATCAGTTACGGATTGACCGTACCCATGATTAGTAATGAGAGCATCTATTTCGGAATTTGTTAGGTTAATTTAGTAGTTAAACCTATGAATTTTTAGCACCAGCTATGAATTCACTGCGACTGATGTCCTAATTTTCTGTAGTGGTGTTCTATTTATCGTTTTCATTACATGTTGTCTTGATCGGCGGCTGTCCGGTGGATGCAGGTTCTGCTGCTTCTAAGAGGGAGCTGTGGCAGCCTGGACTTGATCAGAAAATGCAAAAAGCTATCAAGTTGGAAGAAGTATTATAAGGAGCTTTTTAGTGCTGAGAAGTATAACTGCAGCAGAGGATTAAGCGGCTTAAACCTTCGAACACAGATGGCCATGGAAGCTTAATTGGTACTCTATTTCAACTCATCATCAGCTTCTATACTGCCAGGTAGAGAGAAGTGGGCATTTGCTCTGCAGATTTGGACAGTTGAAAAAATTCAACATAGTATTAGCTACTATTATGCTACTCTGTAAAATATAACATTTTGTAGCAAAATTAGTTCCATGGATGTTGTGAAAATGCAGTAGAAAAAAGAAAAAGACAGCCAAATATAAAGTTGAGAGAGTTCATGTAAATTATGTTGATCCCAGTGAGTAATAGCAGGCTTTCATACCCGTATTCGCTTTCTGATGGTTATAGCATTACTGTCGCCATATCCGGTTAAAAGGTTTACTTTCATGGATCTTGATATGAGTTAAGACAAATATTCTTCGGGTCAAAGATCTGGGTATTATAGTTTAGATTAATTTTAATCTTGAAATCAAAAAGTGATTAATGTCGATAGAGTTTGATCAACGAAAATTCTCCTTTGTTTGATTTAGTATTTACGAGAATGAAATACGGTAGCTGTAATTGTTTGGAAGTTGGTACTTACGACGGCATTGACAAGTGAATTTTAAGCCCTTCAATATAGGTGTAATGTATTGCCTTAAAGAGGGTGTTTGGTTAATCTTATTTAAATAATTTTATAATTTCTTATATATTATAAAATATTTTTAAAAATTATAAGATGCTGTATTTTTTTTAAAAAAAATATAAATTCTTAAAGTATTTTGATAAAATAATATCTTAGAATTTATTAGGTGATAGTAATGTCATTTTTGTAATTAATATGATTTAAATTAAACTAACTTGTTCAGATCTTTAAAATAAATTACGCATTCCTTATTTTTTCAAAAAGAGTTTATAAATTTTTATCATCTTATTTTAAGATTTTATAAGTTCTTTTTTGAAAAAATATATCAAATACTTTTTCACATTTTATAAGTTTTCAGATATTTTATAAGATGTTTTCATAAACTTATAAGCTCACCCAAACATCCTCTAAAATTTTCAATTCTTTTTGATAATAATAATAATAAACAAACAAACAAATAAATAAGGGTCTAATCCAATGGATGCTTTTGGCGTAACCCACATCAAATCGGGTAGGGTGGAGCCACCAAAAGTTGGGCTTGGAATGACCCTATCAGTTTGAACCGGATTGATGTAACCCTACTCTACATATGATGTATATAAACAACAAGAAGTTGATGGAGACCTGGATTAGGCCTCTCTCTTCGTTGGCAAAGAGAGACAGCTAGCTATCCATGCACCTCATATGCTATTCCTTTTTCACTTTCCCAAAATATGTCAGCAGAAAAACAACACCATATCAAGTTTGCCTGTCCTTTCATAAATGCATTGGCACACGGCTCTACTTTAGACAATCAAAGACTTCAAGTGCCTAATTTAAGTAAAAATTGCAATTTTACAAATTTAATTAGTTTAACACATAAATCAATCTCAATAGCTAATAAATGCCTAGCTTTCCATGTTACATGTTAGGCTATTATGCTTATGGCCAAAAATAGGAATGTAAGATGAGTCAAGTCAGCTCGGTTGTAGTTCGACTCAAGCTCGAGTTTTATAATAAGTAGAGTTCGAATCTTAGAGGGTGTTTGGATGAACTTATAAGCTTTTGATAAAAAGTGTTTGATAATTTTTTTTAAAAAATAACTTATATGATCCTAAAATTAGTTGTTATGAGCTTATAAGCTTTTTTAAAAAAAGTAAGGAGACCCTAACTTACTTTTAACATCTTAACAAGCTTCTTTATTTTTAATCATTTTAATTATAAAATTGCCATCATTAATATTTTATAAGTTTAAAGATCTTATTTTATCCAAACACTTCAACAATTTATTTTAAAAATAAGATTTAACATCTTATAAGCTCCAAAAATATCTTATAAGATATAGAAATTTATAAGATATTTAAAATAAACTTGGCCTAACACCCTCTTAATTTAGTTGTTCAAAAGCTCATGAACTTTTGCTATTTTAAAATATTTGTATATATTAATTAAATAATTATTATATATTAATAATTTGCTTATTTTTATTTTTAAATACTTTCTATATATGAATTAAATACCTATTTATATAATTTACTTTTTTGTTATTTTTAAATATTTTATATATAATATTAAATAATTATAATATATTAATAATTAAATTTTATTTTTACTGAGCTCGAGTTTAAATTTTTTTATTGAGTTTGAACTCGACTTATTTACACCTCTAGTAAAAAATAAAATGTAAAGTAGAATATTAACTCGTATATAATATATGAATAAGATCATTTAAATTTAAAATTTGAATTATAAATATAAATCTATGGGCGATATTATTCAATATATTGACCAATAACAGTAAAGCTTCATTAGATGCATAGGTAATATTTAAAATTTGAATGTAGGTGATTTTAGGATAATAGTTAAAGAAATTTCGATATCGATGTGATCTACAAATCCAGCGGTGGAGCCGCAATGTAATATTATCAAAAAAAGGGTATAAAAATAAAAATAAATAATAAAAAGAATAAGTGTTGTACAATATATTCCTATCATTTCAATAGATTTGGTTGTTCCCATAGATTGAGAACGAATCAATTTCTTTTAGTTACCGTTATTAAAGGCTAATTTAGTTGGATTTTTTTAGTTATTTCATAATTATTTATTATAAGTAATTTGTATAATTTTTTATCATTATATATTATTTAATTGGCAAAATAAATAAATTTATGAGTAATTTACGTTAATTTATTATAAAAATTACATATATAAACACGAATTTTGAATATTCATACCAATTTGAGTGTTTATTATCACTTTAATTAAATAAATGATAAAGTAAAATAAAAATATTGTATCATATCTTATCATGTCAACCAAACTAACCCTAAAACTCTTATACTATAAAAGGTTATACTAAGCACAAACCTATGTTTTTGTCAAATATATTATAATATTATATATATGAAAGTTGTATATGATATCCATAAATAATAAGGTTAAGCTATATATCTAAAGTTTTATAATATTTTTTATTTTATTTTATGTATGATAATATGTAACTAAATGCAAGGGGATTTATTTATGTGTCCAATATACATTATACTAACCATCAAATTTACTTTTAATGGTAAAAATATTTATGAAAAATATTTATTAATGGAGATTCAATGTAGTGTTCAAATATTAAGTCAAGTAACATTCGTATATTTTCAAATATTTATATATTTGTCATACATCTCATATCAAAATACATAGAGATATCTAAACAAAATGTGTTATAGTTAAAAATAATTCTAAGTTGTAAACAACCTCGCCATGGCAAAAGCTAAGCAATTTTTTTTCTTTAAAAAAAATAACAAATTACCACGATTTAATTCTTGAGTTCTTATATTATATAAAAGGCACAAAATTAATTAGATCTTTCTAGAAGATTGCACTAAGTTTTTATTTCAAAATCTATTGTGGACAGAGTTACCATATGATGTAAAATATTTAAATTTAATTATTGTGTTTGATTTATTAATATGAAATCAATGTAAGTTGATTTAGCTATCGATTCAGTAAAGCTCAAATTTAAATTTAAATATTATGTTAAAAACAAAATTCAAGCAATAAGTTAAGATTTGATTTGATTTTGTTAAATTCAAAAATTTTAAAAATTGAAATTTGAACTGTGTTTAACTAAAATAAAGATCAATCTAATTTGAATTTTGAGGATCAAAGTTTAAATTCGAATAACCCGCTTATAATTGCACGTGCAAATCAAGTTAAGTTACAATATATTTTCAAAATAAAAAAAGAAATTTAAATAATCCGCTTGTACTTACTCGTGTAAATCAAGTTAAGTTACAATATATTTTCAAAATTAAAAAAATAAAATAAATTTAAATATTTCGTTAAGCAGAAAATGAAATTATGTATACCTTCTTTTTTTTTATTTGACCGAACTTACCTTGATATAATTTTTTACTTAACAATCATGGAGAAAATTTATAGAGGAAATTGAAATAATTTGTAAATCGAAAAATTTAAGAATACATTTTCATATTTATTATTTTTATTGTTTTTCATTTTTTTTTAATTTTTTTAAATTTTGGCCTGCGGATAGATTTAGCTTACAGCGCAAACAATACAAGCGGCGGAAGGGGATCGCGTGCGGGTGTATATATATATATCGAACCAGCCAAGAGATGATGAAGAAAAGGAGTCCCTCCCGGTCAAACTCCAACACTCACCGAAAATCAGGAAATTAATTTAAGAATTGGAAAAATCTTGCGAGTTTTTTAAGGCGGAATTGCCATTTCTCCGGCGATCGTAGTATTTGATGATCGACGGAAGTACGGATGACACGTCGGCCTGTGCGGCGGTGGACGACGGCGGTGGAGTAGAATCGGAACTTCCCGGTGAGTCGGTGGTGATTGGGGCAGGTTGAGATAGAAAAAATAAAAAAAAGATAATAAGAAAAATATTTATAAAAATGAAGAAAGGCAAGGGGAAAAACAGCAAATTGCTGCCTAATTCTTTGACAATTATTTCGTCTTGTATCAAAACGGTATCGACTAATGCTAGCACCGCCGTGCGCTCCGCTGGTGCGTCAGTTGCTGCCTCCATTTACTCACCCGGAGAAGATCGCAAAGAGCAGGTTTTATTTCTAATTTCTTTAAGTTTATCATATGTAGTGGAGTTTCATTCTCTTTTTCTTTTCCTTTTTTTTCATTTACCGTTTATCTTCTTGCTGTTCTTGACTTTAGTGCCTTTTGTGGTTTGATATAGTTGAAATGATTTCTGTTATCGTGTTTAGTGTTTCTTGTCCTCGTTTGAACTCAGGCTGTTAGTTATAGAAAACCATCCGGTTATTTGATTTTTAATTGTATTATTTGTAAGGTTGTCCAAATCTCATTGCTTCCTCATCGCTAGCTGTTTCCTGAAGTGTGTTATTCATTTTCTCAAATAGCTAATTGTCATGCTGTACTTGAGATTTCTTGGTTTGTTTGAGATTAATTTTGTCTATCTATTTCGTTGATTTATAACTCTTGATTCAATTGGAAAACTTAATTATAGGAAATTATCCGGTTGTTCATTATTGTTTTGGTTCTTGTTCTACTTGAGTGACCCTTTTTTAGTCTTTGAAGTTGAAATGATTTTGTTGATCGTTTTAGTAGATTAATGTTTTTGTTGAATTGGAACACAGAATTATCCAATTTTTTATTTATTTTGTTATTCCAGAAGGATCTTGTGGGTATTTATTTATTTCTTCCTATTCTTGACCTTAGTGCTTCAACTTGATTTGTTATAATCGAAATGATTTCATTTGATATCTTTAGTGTTTTTGATGTTTTTGACTGACAAATAGTGGTTAACCATAGGAAATTATCCGATTGTTTGCTAACTTTGTCAAAACTTCATTTAAGATGTAAACTTTTTGGACCATGATCATTCCTTTTCCTAGTGTATCTATAATTATGCAGGTTTGCTTTCCCTTGTTCTAACTTTAGTGCTTATTTTGGTTTATTCTAGTTGAAGTTATTTCCATTGGTGTATTTATTTGTTCAATGTTCTTGATTAAATTGGAATAGTTCATTGGAAAAGATTATGCAATTGTTGTCTTAATCATATAATTTGGTAGAATTGTTGCAAAATTTCATTTTAAGCACATGAACTTTCCAGGTCATAATTACAAAGTATTACTTTTCCAAAAATAAGACCAAGAAATGGCTTTCTTCTTTCCTATTAGTATATATATAGAGGTAAATTAGAGTGTATAGACAATAAAAACCCTATTAGACAACAAATGAAATTTTACTCTGGAATGATTGTTGTGCAAAATGAACTACTTGACATAATTCAAGGAGTATTTACTCAGTTTCTTCTCTGAGTTATATAGTAATATTCCATGCAAATAAAGAGGTTTCACTTTCATATTATGTTGATTTGTGGATTGCTCAAGTTTAAAGAAATCCCGTTTCTAAATTTTGTACGATTGTTGAGGATTCTTATATTTCTACTTTGTTCAATTACCAAGACTGTAATGTGCATGATACTCTCTTTGATTCATGCACTTTTCATAGAGCTCTCTCTCTCTCTCTATATATATATATATATATATAAAATTTCTATCTCTATCTCTGTCTCTTCCCAATAGTTTCTGAAAATGTTTTGTGACCTGGTCTTTGCCACGTAAGACCTATAAAGGTCAGGTTAATTGGAACATTGCTAAGGATCATTGGAAAACAATAATTTGGAATTGACTACATATTAGAGATTCTCTATTGCAATTTTTGCCCCTCATAATATGAAGCCAATTATATGCCATTCAGTCAGTATGGTTCTCCTTTGTTTCTCTCATACTAATATATTTTTACAATAACAAAACTAATATCAATCTGTTTAATGTATGGTTATATGACTTGAATAGGGAAAAATTCCCCTTGTATGTGATTCTATTTTATAGGGGTCCATTAGGGGTGTTGAGAGGCACAACTTGAACTT
Organism: Jacaranda copaia; assembly: GCA_014898725.1. Taxonomy (NCBI): domain Eukaryota; kingdom Viridiplantae; phylum Streptophyta; class Magnoliopsida; order Lamiales; family Bignoniaceae; genus Jacaranda; species Jacaranda copaia. The sequence continues at coordinate 213,407 of JACGDI010005281.1, read as the reverse complement.
GAGTTTAGCTTGAGGTTTTTAATGAATTAAACCTGAGCCCAAATATAGTGGCTCTAGAGTTCACTAGATTCTTTTTTTGTTTTTCTAAATTATTTATGTTGCAATTATGTTAGGATGATAATAACAATAATTATATTAGTATTACTAAAATAATTAAAATTCAATTGATTTTATATTTTTTATTTGCAAGTGGGCATGAGGTTGAGTATTAAAAGAGCTTATCAATCGAGTTGGGTGTGAGCTCGAACTCAAAATTAAATTTTAATACAAGCTCAAGCTTGACTGCTTGATCCTGAAAATTTTCAATTTCCTTGGCTCACATGCATTAGCACAGCAAGATGCATCCATTCGATCCTTCAATTTAATTTCTTGACAACTGTGTTTCTTTTCTTCATTATCTCTTAATTTAGAAAGAAAAAGTATGTCAATGGCCCTTAGTCAATTTGTCTTGGAGTTTTTCCAATCATTGCCTATAATATAATCTGACTGAGTTTGTTGCAATTAATTTTACACTACTTTGCAAAATGTAAGTGTTTGTCTGATGTTAATCTAGAGCATTGATGTCTATATACTTAACATTTATTACTCAGAAGTAGCTACATGAACTCTTAACTATGCTGTATCTTTGATAAAAGCTTCATGTCAGGGTCAAGTGTATGCTGTGTTGCTTATTTGATGAAAACATGTTATTTGTCTGGGAGCTTACTGCTTATTATTTGTCAGGGAGCTTACTGCTTAGGTTGTTGATATACAACTGATCTTTGTGTTATTTCAGGTATTATGGGCTGGCTTTGACAAATTAGAGCTTAGTCCAACTGCCTTCAGACGTGTCCTATTACTTGGTTATCTAAAGGGGTTTCAAGTATTTGATGTTGAGGATGCCTCTAGTTTAAGTGAATTGGTTTCGAGGCGTGATGGACCGGTTACCTTCTTACAGATGCTTCCAGCTCCTGCAAATTGTGATGGAACTGGAAAATTCAGATCGTCATATCCCATAATTGTAGTTGTTGGAGGCAATGAGGACGAAAAAATTACTTCACTTCAGTATACTGGCCAAAGGCCTGATAGATATGGTTTGGCAGAGTCATCATTTGGGAGCTCTTTTAACTTCCCTACTGCTGTTCGATTTTACTCAATGAAATCTAACGAATATGTTAAGGTCATTGACTTTAAGTCAGCAGTCCTTATGGTTAGATGCAGTCCACGAGTGGTAGCTATTGGTCTTGAAGAACAAGTAAGTATCTGTTGATGTGAGATTCATTGATATAAGATTTCTTAACCACACACGCACACACCCGAAAAGGAGAATAGGAAGAAGAGAAAGAAAAAGACATAGAAAGAATCAAGTAGCTATTATCATGTAGACATTTCCTTGAACTAAATAAAGTGTTACCAGTTAGCGGGTCATGTAAATGAGGATAGTCAATTGTTGGCTTGTATTAATGAACCCACCGCCCTTCCCCAGTCGTCAAATCCGAATCTTGGATCCAATCCTTCCCATTTTATATATATATATATATTTTTGGTTGCTTCTTCCGTTTTAAATTTTTCCTATAGGGCAGTGGCTAGGAGTCTGTTAGTGTTGATATTGATCTTAAGCTGGCCTGTCTTCTGTAGAAAAAGTTCAAATTCTGTGAGTCTAGGAAATATTACTTAAATTTACCCACCAAACTGTTTCTTATGTATGGCATTTATAGTGCCAGAATGAGATCCCTTATGAATAAGACACAGGGGATGATGGGTTTTATATTTATTGAGCAGATATGAATTATGATGTATTGATAAGTTTATTTCAGAATCAGATTTCTTATGAAACTGATGGGAAAAATTGGTTTATTTATTTGTCGAGCAGGTTTACTGCTTTGACACCCTCACTCTTGAGAAGAAATTCATAATTGTGACCTATCCTGTTCCCCGAGTCGGAGAGCAAGGAGCATTTGGAATCAACACAGGATACGGTCCAATGGCTGTGGGGCCAAGGTGGTTGGCTTATTCTCCTAATCGCCCATTTCCGTTGAATACAGGTCGAGTGAGTCCAAAAAGCCTTGCCTCTGGTGTTAGTCCATCGACATCTCCAGGCAGTGGCACAATTATGGTTCGCTATGCAGTGGAATCCAGCAAACACTTAGCTGTTGGATTACTCAACCTGGGGGACATGGGATACAAGAAGTTATCCAAGTATTATCCAGAGCTGCTTCCTGATAGTCCCAGTTCTCCTGGCTGGAAAGCTGGGAAGCTGGCAGCATCCGAACCAGAGAATGCTGGAGTAGTAAGTGCAAAGGAGTGATAGTTTTACTATTTTGTTCATATCAGTAATTACAGATTTAGCCAGAAAGACTTGTAATTTGCGTCCATCATTTGAAGATTATTGAGTTTTAAACTTAGTCAAAGTATCATTATTTGTTTCCTTATTGTATTGTCAATTGCAGGTTGCCGTGAAGGACCTTGTCTGCTCGGAGGTTATATCACAATTTAAGGCTCATACGAGTCCGATATCTGCTTTGTGTTTTGATCCAAGTGGGACCCTTCTGGTTACTGCATCTGTACATGGAAATAACATAAATATCTTCCGGATCATGCCTTGTCATAAATGCGGTGGATCAGGCTCTGGTGACTGGAGCACTTCTTATGTGCATCTTTACAAACTGCATCGTGGAATAACCAGTGCTGTAAGTATATGCCACTGCTCTTTGTTGCTTTGTCTGTAATATCATCTTCCCTTTCCTATGTTCTTGAATTTCATGGCCCTCTTTTTTATGTTTTATTTTCCAGGTTATCCAAGATATCTGCTTTAGTCATTACAGTCAGTGTATTGCTATTGTATCATCAAGAGGAACTTGCCATGTATTTGTTCTCTCCCCCTTTGGGGGTGATGATGGTTTTCAAACTCTTCATGCTCATGGGCGAGGTACTTCTCTGTTTTTAGCTTCCACTGCACCATGGTGGTCTACTCCATCTTTCAACATAAATGAGCAGCATTCTTTGCCTCCACCTCCTTGTCCCCTCTCTGTTGTCGCCAGGATAAAATGCAGCGACTCTGGCTTGCTTAATTCAGTAAGCAATGCTGCTGCTACAATGGTGGGTAAGTTATGTGTGCCATCTGGAGCTGTTGCTGCAATCTTTCATAATTCTAATTCTACTGGCTCTCTGGATGTTAAGTCAAGTGGTAGTTCACTGGAGCATATCTTAGTTTATACGCCTTCAGGTTTTGTGGTTCAACATGAAATTGTGTCCTCAACTGGCTTTGAACTGAGTGAGAGTAGAACTCAATCTTACTCAGCTCCACATGCCAACCCTCAAAATGATGAGTTAAGGGTGAAAGTTGAACCGATGCAGTGGTGGGATGTGTGCCGAAGATTCAATAATATGGAGAGGGAGGAGTGTATTTCTGGGAGTATCTTTGATGGACCCAAGGATCCTGGGATTGATGACAACTCAAAAATGGTTTTCCAGGAGAATGCAAGTTCTGGAGAGAAGAAACTGCTTAAGAATGATTCACTGAAGTCTCTGGAGAGATCGCACTGGTATCTGTCAAATGCTGAAGTGCAAATAAACTCTTGCAGGTTACCCATATGGCAAAAGTCGAAGGTATTTCTGCATAAATTACTAATCTCTTTGTGTTTTATGATGTCCATTATTTAACTAATGTCATGCATTGTTGATCTAGATGCATTTCCATGTAATGGAACCTGCAAGAGAAGAATGTTATGCGGGTGGGGAGTTTGAAATTGAGATGGCTTCTTCACATGAAATTGAAATAAAGCAGAAGAATCTGCTGCCCATATTTGACAGTTTTCCTAGAACAAGATCTGGATCTATTGACCGGTGAATGTCTTGTACCTGGCTCTTATTCTAGGGTTCGATCTGGTTTGTTTGTTTGATTCCTGCCTTGTATTTTTGGTACACAATCTACACCTGATTGATAAACTGATTTTGTTTGTTCCTGAGTTGCCAGTTAAGCGATTGATTTAGGTGGAATGATAATTGTTTGTTTGCTACTGATGCAACATTAAATATGAAAGCACCTTCTTCTATAAACATTATTTTGTTTGCTGGTGTATGCTTCATATTTTCTCTTTTAGGTGAAAGCAATCATTTTAGGTGGAATGATAATTGTTTGCTCACTACTGATGCAACATTGAATATGGAAAAACCACCTCCTATAATCATTATTTTGTTTGCTGGTGTTTGCTTTATATTTTCTCTTTTTGTCAGTCCCCCTACATGTTCCAAAAGTAAGGTCGCTGTACTGGTTATGTCTTCCCATTGGCATATTACTTGGTTGCTTTATGCAGATCTACACCTTCTGAGGGGAGATTTCCTTGTGCTTCATCCAATAGCTGTCAAGCTATTGAAAAGACCAGTGAAGCAAGTACTAATTGTTATTCAAAGCTACCGTCATTTAGTTCAACTGAAAGGTCATCAGGAGGTAAGATAATATCCTTGGTTCTTTGGCTAAATTACGTTTGTATGAAATTATTGAGATTCTTTTTGGCCCCCACGCCCACTTTAAATGTGAACAATTTACAGTTTATTGAGAGGCTGTGCAATAGATATGGCACCACTTTCAGAATGATTAGTTCTTTTACTAAGACTGTGTATGTTTATAATGTGATCGCCTCTTTGTTGCCTAATTAACTGCAAAAGATCTCCCTCACAAATGTCAGCCTTAAACCTATCTGTCTCAAATATTATATTTCTCTGGGGCCTGACTCATTTTCTTCACTTTTTCATCAGGACCATCAAGACGAATGGAGAATTTGCTTGATTTGAATCACACGAATGCTGATAGATCTCCAATACTTGTTAGCAATGCTGCAAGTGTGAGAAACATGGAAAGGGAGGAGAATAAGGTTTCCTCAAGGGTCCACACCCATCAACCCATTATGCTCATTCCATCTGAAAACACTCGCAGTCTCAATTTTGCTACTGATAATGCTACCATTAGTAGGTCATCCTCATTGGGGAATCAGATTCAGTTATTGGATATCAAGAATACTGACACAGCTGCAGACATTCTCACACCTTCAAGGACTGAGGGAAAAGTAGATTTTGTGCAGTTTTTTAAGGAAGGTTACTGTAATAAGCCAGAGGTCAATGATCATCCCAGTTCAACTGAAGTTGTGACTGATGAGATGGATACTGGTGTTAATACCCATGAAGAGGAAAAACCCGAAGAGGATGGATGGATGGGTGGGGTGTTTGATTTCTCTGAAGAAGGTATGATTCTGAAGCAAATGCCTCATCCAGTTTCTCTTCATCCTTCCTTTTAGCCTTTTATTATTACTGGAATTCAATGTGCGTTTTTTTCTTTAATCGCAGGTTAATTATTTCTTATGCGCTAAGAATATGGCCGGTTGTACAAAGTAAATTATGATTCGCTGAGATTGAAAGGAATGTGAGCAATTATACCGGATGCAGGATAACCTGCACTCACTCTCTCTGTACTGTGCAATACTGCTGTATATAGAACATTCATGAAGTTT
>JACGDI010005281.1:143727-198661 GCA_014898725.1 Jacaranda copaia | reverse complement strand
TCATTGGATATATAATATTTAAAACTTGAATGTAAATAATTTTTGGATAATAATAATAAAATTTCTGATATCTAAGTAATATATGTATTCGCGGTAGAGTCGTAATGTAATATTTTCTAAAAGATTATAAAAAAATAGAAAAAACTAGTAAAAAGAATAAGTATTGTACAATATATTCCCATAATTTCTATAGATTTTACTATTCACATAGCTAGATTGAGAACGAATCATTTTCTTTTAGTTATAGTTATTAAAATTATCTATGTTGTTATCAAATATTATATATATACACGTATAGAAGTTGTACATGATATCCATAAATAATAAGGTTAAATTACTTATCTAATAATTTATATTATTTTTAGCTTTATTTTATGTATGATTTATATGTAATATACATATGTTTTCATATATCTATATATTAAGAAATGTAAGAACACACAATTATATTATAATGATAAAAGTAAACTTTTGCTATATATCACATATTAAAATAGATAGAGATATCTAAACAAATTGTGTTATATTTAAAAATAATTCTAAATTGATTTGATTTATTGATTTGAAATCAATCTAAATTGATTTAGCTAACAGTCAAGCTAAACTCAAATTTAAATTTAAATATTATGTTCAAATCAAATTTCAAACAATAAGTTAAGATTTGATTTGATTTTGTTAAATTCCAAAATTAAAAAAATTTGAATTTGAATTGTGTTTAGCTTGAGATAAAGATCAATCTAATTTGAATTTTGAAGTTAAGAGCTAATGATACTTGGTTGTGTAAATCAAATTAAGTTATAATATGTTTTCAAATTTTAAAAATTAAAATAAATTTAAATATTTTGTTAAGCTGAAAATCAAACTATTTATACCCTTATTATTATTATTATTATTATTATTATTTTCTTTTTAATTTGAACAAGCTTACCTTGATATAGTTTTTTACTTACCAATGCTATGGAGCCTATGTGATCGTCGAAATTGGCACAGAATTTTCATATAAAAATATACATACAAACACACAAATAACGAGCATCTCTGAAAGTATTGGTGTAACTCACGTACATGTGCGTTCAATTGAGTATGAATTTTTTAGTATAAAAAAATGATTATACCCTCACTTATAAGCCATTAAATTTTGTTTTACATATATTGATAGTTCAGATTAAATCCTATTATATTTTTTTGAAAAAAATATAAAAAAATATAAATAGTATATTATTATATATACAATATAATACATATGATTAACATATATAATTTAATATATATATTATGTTCATCTCCTATACCTTTCCCCCAATCCCCCAATCCCCCACTCCACACTAGCGAATACCATGGCTACTGGCATCCTGGTCGATGGCTATGGCAACTAGGCGGTCATTTCATTATCATGGCCACTACCATAGCAATCAGCCCCAGCAGCCGTTTGGCTGCTGGCGGAAACAATAGAAAGGAAAAATGCCGATGGCCAAAACGACGGTCATGTGGTCAAATCTAGTTAGATTTGAATCTGATCATGGTTGCTTGTTGGGGTTTGGGCGGCTTGGGAGGGGTTTATATTATATATAATTTATATATATATACATCATAGATAAGTTTTTATATGTATATGTATATTATATAAGTATAAATAAAAATATGTTATATATCTTTTTAAAAATATTAAATATTATTTAATTTGAAATGGACAAAAAAAATTAAAAAATATTAAAAATAATAAATAAAATAAAAATAAAAGTGATGTAAATTTTATTTTCACTTGAAGACAATTATGTTTTTTAATACTCAATGGGCATCAAAGAAAAAGATGAGGGCGGTGAATATGATTTTAAAAAACATAAGAATCTTTTCTATATATATATTTTTACAGGGATTTATGTTCATTTTACATATCACAAGGGGTAAAATGTAATTAACCCTTGAAATAATTTGTAAATAATTGTGCTGATTGAAAGAGAGACTTGGAAATTTTCCTATTTTGTTTCATTTTGAAAGTTTATTTTCACATTTTCTATAATTTCAAAAATAAAATACATCATATTTTACATATTTTCACATAACATTATTTTTATTTTAAATTTTAAAATATATTTTCTAATAACATTTATATATTTTTTAAATAATTTACATATATTTTTTCTCTATTCCATTATTTCTTTTTCTCTCTCTGCCTACTACGCTAAAATTAATATAATTATTATTTTTTAATAAATTTATTTAAATACAAATTTATTTTTACCAACTACTTTTTCAAATTTTGAAAAGGGTGAAAATAAAAAATAAAAATGAAAACAAAGCCAAACGGGCCTAACATTTTCATATTTATTATTTTTATTATTTTTCAGTTTTTTTAAATTTTGTCCTGCGGATAGATTTTGCTTACAGCTCAAACAATTCAAGCGGAAGGGGATCGCGTGCGGGTATACATATATCGAACCCAGCCAGATATGGTAAAGAAAAGGAGTCCCTCCCGGTCAAACTCCAAGACTCACCGAAAATCAGGAAATTAATGTAAGAAATCGAAAAATCTTCCCAGTGTTTCGCCGTGGAGTTGCCATTTCTCCGGCGATCGTGCTATTTGATGATCGACGGAAGTACGGATGACACGTCGGCCTGTGCGGCGGTGGACGAAGGCGGTGGAGTAGAATCGGAACTTTCCGGTGAGTCGGTGGTGATTGGGACAGGTTGAGATAGAAAAAATAAAAAAAAGATAATAAGAAAAATATTTATAAAAATGAAGAAAGGCAAGGGGAAAAACAGCAAATTGCTGCCTCATTCTTTGAGAATTATTTCGTCTTGTATCAAAACGGTATCGACTAATGCTAGCACCGCCGTGCGCTCTGCTGGTGCGTCAGTCGCTGCCTCTATTTCCTCATCCGGAGAAGATCGCAAAGAGCAGGTTTTATTTCTAATTTCTTTAAGTTTATCATCTATAGTGGAGTTTCATTTTCTCTTTCTTTTTCTTTTTTTTCATTTACCGTTTATCTTCTTGATGTTCTTGACTTTAGCGCCTTTTGTGGTTTGATATAGTTGAAATGATTTCTGTTATCGTGTTTAGTCTTTCTTGTGCTTTTTTGAATTCGAGCTGTTAGTTATAGAAAACCATTCGGTTCTTTGATTTCTAATTGTATTACTTGTTAAGGTTGTCCAAATCTCATTCCCTCCTCGTCACTAGCTGTTTCCTGAAGTGCATTATTCATTTTCTCAAATAGCTAATTGGCATGCTGTACTTGAGATTTCTTGGTTTGTTTGATATTAGTTTTGTCTACCTGTTTAGTTGATTTATAATTCTTGATTCAATTGGAAACTTAATTGTAGGAAATAATTCAGTTGTTCATTATTGTTTTGGTTCTTGTTAAACTTAAGTGATCTTTTCTGTTCTTTGTAGTTGAAATGATTTGTTGATGTTTTTAGTAGATTAATGTTTTTGTTTGAATTGGAACACGGAATTATCCAATTGTTTATTGTTCTTGTTAATTGAGAAGTATCTTGTGAATATTTCTCTTCTAAATAGTTTATTTCTTCCTGTTCTTGATCTTAGTGCTTCAACTTGAATTGTTGTAATTGAAATGATTCTTTTGATATCTTTAGTGTTTTTGATGTTTTTGGCTGACAAATATATTTTTACAATCATATATTTTGATATGCCATTCAGTCAGTACGGTTCTCCACGGTTCTCCTTTGTTTCTCTCTTACTAATATATTTTTACAATAACAGAACTAACATCAATTTGTTTGATGTATGGTTATATGACTTGAATAAGGAAAAATTTCTTTACATGTGATTCTAATTTATAGTGGTCCATTAAAGGTGTTGAAAGGCACAACTTGAACTTGAATTTCTTGGATTTAACTTGAGGCTTTTAACAAATTATGCCTAAGCTCAAATATAGGTGCTCTAAAGTTCACTAGATTCTTTTTTGTTTTTCTAAATTATTTATGTTGCATTTATGTAATGCTAATAAGGATAACAATAACCTTAATGATGATAATAATTATGATGGTAATAATTTCATATAGTAATATTTTGTTCAATGGTGATGACAATTTATATAAGTATACTGATGATATGTTATTGATAAATTTGCTCAGTAAATATGTTGTGTAACTACGAGAATTCTAGCATACAAATTTTTATATCATAATTCAATAATAAAAGTCACATCTTACTTTACTTTAATATCGTCATAACAATAGAATTCAGGATGACAATAATAATTATATTAGTATTCCTAAAACAATTAAAATTAAAATTCGATTGATTTTATATTTTTTATTTGCAAGTGGACTTGAGGTTGAGTACTAAAATAGCTTATCAATCGAGTTGGGCGTGAGCCGGAGCTCAAAATTAAATTTTAATACAAGCTCAAGCTTGACTGCTTGATCTTGAAAATTTTCAATGGCCTTGGCTGGCATGCGTTAGTGCAGAAAGATGCATCCATTCTATCCTTCAATTTAATTTCTTGACAACTGTGTTTTTGTTCTTCATTATCTCTTAATTTAGAAAGAAAAAGTATGTCAATGGCCCTTAGTCAATTTTTGTCTTGGAGTTTTTCCAATCATTGCCTATAATATAATCTGACTGAGTTTGTTGCAAGAAATTTTACACTACTTAGCAAAATATAAGTGTTTATCTAATGTTAATCTAGAGCATTGGTGTCTACATACGTAACATTTTTTACTTGGAAGTAGCTACATGAACTCTTAACTATGCTTTAGTCTTTCATAAAAGCTTCATGTCATGGTCAAGCGTATGCTGTGTTGCTTATTTGATGAAAACATGTTATTTGTCAGGGTGCTTAGGTTGTTGTTATACAACTGATCTTTGTGTTTTTTCAGGTATTATGGGCTGGCTTTGACAAATTAGAGCTTAGTCCAACTGCCTTCAGACGTGTCCTATTACTTGGTTATCTAAAGGGTTTTCAAGTATTTGATGTCGAGGATGCCTCTAGTTTAAGTGAATTGATTTCGAGGCGTGATGGGCCAGTTACCTTCTTACAGATGCTTCCAGCTCCAGCAAATTGTGATGGAACTGGAAAATTCAGATCATCATATCCCATAATTGTAGTTGTTGGAGGCAATGAGGATGAAAGAATTACCTCACTGCAGTATGCTGGCCAAGGGCCTGTTAGATATGGTTTGGCAGAGTCATCATTTGGGAGCTCTTTTGACCTCCCTACTGCTGTTCGATTTTACTCAATGAAATTGAACGAATATGTTAAGGTTATTGACTTTAAGTCAGCAATCTTTATGGTTAGATGCAGCCCACGAATAGTAGCTATTGGTCTTGAAGAACAAGTAAGTATCTTTTGATGTGAGATTCATTGATATATGATTTCTTAACCACACACGTACACACCCGAAAAGAAGGAGAATAGGAAGAACAGAAAGAAAAAGAGATAGAAAGAAGCAAGTAGCTATTATGTAGACATTTCCTTGAACTAAATAAGTGTTACCATTTAGCGTGTCATGTAAATGAGGATGATCAATTGTTGGCTTGTACTAATGATCCCACCTCCCTTCCCGGGTGTCCAATCTGATTCTTGGATCCAGTCTTTCCTTTTTTAATTTTTGGTTGCTTCTTCCGTTTTAAATTTTTCCTATAGGGCAGTGGCTAGGAGCCTGTTAGTGTTGGTATTGTTCTTAAGCTAGCCTTTCTTCTGTAGAAAAAAGTTCGAATTCCGTGAGTCTAATGGAAATATTACTTAAATTTACCAACCAAACTGTTTCTTATGTATAGGATTTATAGTTGATATGCCAGAATGGGATCTGTTACGAATCAGACACAAGGGATGATTGGTTTTATGTTTTATTGAGCAGATATGATGCATTGATACATTTACTTCAGAATTAGATTTCTTATGAAACTGATGGGATGAGAGACAATTGGTTTATTTATTTGTTGAGCAGGTATATTGCTTTGATCCCCTTACTCTTGAGAAGAAATTCATAATTGTCACCTACCCTGTTCACCGGGTTGGAGAGCAAGGAGCATTTGGAATCAACACAGGATACGGTCCAATGGCTGTGGGGCCAAGGTGGTTGGCTTATTCTCCTAATCGCCCATTTCTGTTGAATAACGGTCGAGTGAGTCCGAAGAGCCTTGCCTCTGGTGTTAGTCCATCGACATCTCCAGGCAGTGGCACAGTTATGGCTCGCTATGCAGTGGAATCCAGCAAACACTTGGCTGCTGGATTACTCAACCTGGGGGACATGGGATACAAGAAGTTATCCAAGTATTATCCAGAGCTGCTTCCTGATAGTCCTAGTTCTCCTGGCTGGAAAGCTGGGAAGCTGGCAGCATCTGAACCAGAGAATGCTGGAGTAGTAAGTGCAAAGGAGTGATAGTTCATTTTGTTCATATCAGTAATTACAGATTGAGCCAGAAAGTACAAATCTGAAAGTTTGTAATTTGCATCTATCATTTGAAGATTATTGAGTTTAAACTTAGTCAAATCATCATTATTTGTTTCCTAATTGTATTGTCAATTGCAGGTTGCCGTGAAGGACCTTGTCTGCTCGGAGGTTATATCACAATTTAAGGCTCATACGAGTCCAATATCTGCTTTGTGTTTTGATCCAAGTGGGACCCTTCTAGTTACCGCCTCTGTACATGGAAATAACATAAATATCTTCCGGATCATGCCTTGTCATAAATGCGGTGGATCAGACTCTGGCGACTGGAGCACTTCTTATGTGCATCTTTACAAACTGCATCGTGGAATAACCAGTGCTGTAAGTATATGCCACTGCTCTTTGTTGCTTAGTCTGTAATACCATCTTCTCTTTCCTATGTTCTTGAATTTCATGGCCCTCTTTCTTATGTTCTATTTTCCAGGTTATCCAAGATATTTGCTTTAGTCATTACGGTCAGTGGATTGCTATTGTATCTTCAAGAGGAACTTGCCATGTATTTGTTCTCTCCCCCTTTGGGGGCGATGATGGTCTTCAAACTCTACATGCTCATGGGCAAGGTACTTCTCTGTTTTTAGCTTCCACTGCACCATGGTGGTCTACTCCATCTTTCAACATAAATGAGCAGCATTCTTTGCCTCCACCTCCTTGTCCCCTCTCTGTTGTCGCCAGGATAAAATGCAGTGACTCTGGCTTGCTTAATTCAGTAAGCAATGCAGCTGCTACAATGGTGGGTAAGTTATGTGTGCCATCTGGAGCTGTTGCTGCTATCTTTCATAATTCTAATCCTACTGGCTCTCTGGAAGTCAAGTCAAGTGGTAGTTCACTGGAGCATATCTTAGTTTATACCCCTTCAGGTTTTGTGGTTCAACATGAAATTCTGTCCTCAACTGGCTTTGAACTGAGTGGGAGTAGAGGTCAATCTCTCTCAGCTCCACACGCCAACCCTCAAAATGATGAGTTGAGGGTGAAAGTTGAACCCATGCAGTGGTGGGATGTGTGCCGAAGATTTGATAATATGGAGAGGGAGGAGTGTATTTCTGGGAGTATCTTTGATGGACCCAGCGATCCTGGGATTGATGACAACTCAAAAATGGTTTTCCAGGAGAATGCAAGTTCTGGAGAGAAGAAACTGCTTAAGAATGATTCAGTGAAGTCTGTGGAGAGATCGCATTTGTATCTGTCAAATGCTGAAGTGCAAATAAACTCTTGCAGGTTCCCCATATGGCAAAAGTCGAAGGTATTTCTGCATAAGTTACTAATCTCTTTGTGTTTTATGATGTTCATTGTTTAACTAATATCCTGCATTGTTGATTTAGATGCATTTCCATGTAATGGAACTTCCAAGAGAAGAATGTTATGCGGGTGGGGAGTTTGAAATTGAGATGGCTTCTTCACATGAAATTGAAATAAAGCAGAAGAATTTGCTACCCATATTTGACAGTTTTCCTAGAACAAGATCTGGATCTATTGACCGGTGAATGCCTTGTACCTGGCTCTTATTCTAGGGTTCGATCTGGCTTGTTTGTTTGATTTCTGCCTTGTATTTTTGGTCCACAATCTACACCTGATTGATAAACTGATTCTGTTTGTTCCTAAGTAGCCAGTTCAGCGATCCTTCTAGGTGGAATGATAACTGTTCGTTTGCTACTGATGCATATGAAAGTACCTTCTTCTATAATCATTATTTTGTTCGCTGGTGTATGCTTCATATTTTCTCTTTTTGTCAGTCCGCCTGCATGTTCCAGAAGTAAGGTCACTGTACTGGTTATGTTTTCGCATTGGCATATTACTTGGTTGCTTTATGCAGATCCACACCTTCTGAGGGGAGATATCCTTGTGCGTCATCCAATAGCTGTCAAGCTAGTGAAAAGACTAGTGAAGTGAGTATTATTTGTCATTCAAAGCTACCGTCATTTAGTTCAACTGAGAGCTCATCAGGAGGTAAGATAGTAACCTTGGTTCTTTGGCTAACTTATATTTCTACGAAATTATTGAGATTCTTTTTGGCCCCCACGACCACTTTAAATGTGAACAACTTATAGTTTATTGAGCGGCAGTGCAATAGATATGGCACCACTTTCAGAATGATAAGTTATTTTACCAAGGTTGTGTATGTTTATAATGTGATTGCCTTTTTGTTGCCAAATTAACTGCAAGAGATCTCCCTCACAAATGTCAGCCTTAAACCTATCTGTCTCAAATATTATATATCTCTGGGACCCGACTCATTTTCTTCCCTTTGTCATCAGGATCATCAAGACGAATGGAGAATTTGCTTGATTTGATTCACATGAGCGCTGATAGATCTCCAATTCTTGTTAGCAATGCTGCAAGTGATAGAAACATGGAAAGAGAGGAGAATAACAGTCTCAAGGTTTCCTCAAGGGACCACATCCATCAACCCATTATGCCCATTCCCTCTGAAAACACTCGCGGTTTCAATTTTACTACTGATAATGCTACCATTAGTACGCCAGCCTCACAAGGGAATCAGATTCAATTATTGAATATCAAGAACACTGTGACAGCTGCAGACATTCTTGCTCCTTCAAGGACTGAGGAAAAAGTAGATTTTGCGCAATTTTTTAAGGAAGGTTACTGTAATAAGCCAGAGGTCCATGATCCTCACAGTTCAACTGAAGTTGCCACTGATGAGATGGATGCTGGTGTTACTACCCATGAAGAGGAAAAACCCGAAGAGGATGGATGGGTGGGTGGGGTGTTTGATTTCTCTGAAGAAGGTATGATTCTTAAGCAAAAATGCCTGATCCAGTTTCTCTTCATTCTTCTTTTTAGCCTTTTATTATTACTGGTATTCAATGTGCTTTCTTTTTTCTTTAATCGCAGGTTAATTTTTTCTTATGCTCTAAGAATATGGCCGGCTGTACAAAGTAAATTATGATTCGCTGAGATTGAAAGGAATGTGAGCGACTATGCCAGATGCAGGATTACCTGCTCTCACTCTCTCTGTAGTGTGCAATACTGCTGTATATAGAACATTCATGAAGTTTCTGGAGAAGGGGTCGTACAGAAGGATGAACTTGGCTTGGGTTTGCATGTGCTGTTGTTGTCAATGTTCAATGGATATGTACAGATAAACTGGTAACTAGTTGTTTCCCATTTGTGTAACATTCTTTCTTCTACCAAAAAAAAAAAAGAAAGAAAAGAAAAGAAAAGAAAAGGAAAAATAAAAAAAAATGAAGAAATGAAAATTTGAAATGAAATAGAACGGAAGATATTTATTTTGTTATCATGAATTCTCTTTTTTCTTTTCCTTTCACCAGCTGTTTCTGCCAGGAACCCCTCAAAATAAAATGCATTGACAGAACCCAGGTATTGCTCGTGAGTTTTTTTCTTTTATCTTAAAATATTTTTTATATATTAATTAATAATTACTATATAGTGATAATTTACTTTTTCATTTTTTAATATTTCGTATATATTAAATATATTAAACTCAAAAAACCCAAATTTAATACTTGAATCAAACTTATGAACTCAATTCATCTTACACTTCTAATATTATCAAATATATGATAAGCCTGAGTTCTGAAATCTGAATTATTAATATTGGGTCGATCCCTCCACACATGGGCACCCATTATCCTAATTCTTCTATTTTGACTTTGATATAGCCTTTTCGCAGGGGCCCAATTGGACTATATTTCTTGATTAGTCATTGTCTTCAACTTTAATAGGATTCCACATTTTGACAGTTCATTTTCCCATCATTGCAATCTCAATTCTGCTAAATTTTCACTAATGCTCACTTTGCAACAGTAATCGTGTTTCCATGAGCAAGGCGTTTTTTCTGCAAATCTTTTGGCACTTTTATTTCTACTTTAGCATGCTGTTCTTTGTGAAGTTCCTGTAACTTGTTACCGTTTTGGGGGCCTTTTACAGCTGCACTTTAGTTTACTTTTTAGTCCCATCTTTCTTTTTCAATCTTCTTTCTTTGGTTATGCTTTTCCAGAGTATCAGAATATACAAAGTTTTGATTCTTTCTTTCCTTTTCCAATTGATAGGTGAATGCTTACAGCCTTTTGCCAAATTGCAATAGTTCATTAGTAGAGTACATTAGTATCCAATTATTTCTAGGGTTTATGGATACTTTTATTTGTTTCAAAGAATTTAAATTGAATATAAAAGGTTAGCTGTTGTTTGGTACACAAAAACAGCTGAAGTGATCCGTTTACTTGTAATTTGGCAGTGAAGATATCAGTTATTGATGAGATCAAACATATTCTTGATGTTAATCATCGAGGAGGAGAGATCATAAGACTACAGATATTTAATATTTAGAACTATCAATTACTATTTGGGATATTGTAATAGTAGAATCACCTGATAGTTAGAATTGTCAAACATATTTTTGATGGCGGACTAATATTTGAAATTGGATACTAGTATTTAGGAAGTGTTTTGTAGTTATTCGGTGGATTTTATCAAGATCAGTTAAATAAAGTTCAACATGATCTCACTTGGTTAGCTAGGATGTCTTAACATAAAACCAAAAGTACGATTCGGATTTTATGAAGTTTCAACAAAAGATTCTGCAAAATTTAAATCTTTAAATATTTAGCATCTCTTAGAGTTGGTTTCAAGTAATTAGAAAATGTCGAATGATGGTAATATGAAATTATTGCATTCAACCTCTGTGTCAAAATAAAACGACGTTACATTTACGACGATAGTTTAAATAATAACAGCGTAGATCTTGAAATGTGATGACAATAGATACAATTAATAAGAGAAAAAATGTTTTTTGTCCAATTTATTATATATCAGGTAGGGTTACTAAAATCTATCCACCATATTATTATGAATAAAGTTCCTAAAAAATCTTTGAATTTGATAGCACAATTAATGCATTTGTGATCATGAGATGAGATATTCTTTTTCCTCTCATCTGTCTGTCATAATGAGAAATAGTTGGATATGTAGTGTACTTGCACCATTGACATTGAAACACACATGAGCTAGCTATTGATGGTTTAAATGATTCCCATTTTGTTTGCAAGCAAGGCATGTTCCATTCTCTCTTTCTCTTTTGTGAATTGAGAAGCAAAACAATGCAAGAATGCAGGTGGAGGTGGACATACTATAGTGTAATAATATTATCAAGGCAGTGAAGTGTAGCTGGATGAAAAAGACATCATACCTAAACTATATAAATATACACACATGCACATTCTTCTACTCTATATATATATATAAGTCCCCAATCCCCCCCTCCCCCACCCCAGCCCCACAAAAAAAATTGAAAATTGAAATTTTAGACAATGGCATCTTTTAGACCATTTATCTTGTTATAAACCATTTTCTTTTTTTCTTCTTGAGTTAATTCTTTTCTTTGTTCTTTAATATTATCATATAAAGTCTTTGAAATGTAGATGAGAATTTTTTTTCATCTCCTTTTTTTTGTCTTTTATGGGTTTGTGCCTTTGAAGTTTAAAATGATGATGGGGCTACAAGGGTTGTTGGAGTTGGTGAAATGAACACAGATCCCTGTGCAATTACTCAATTGATAGGACCATTTGAGAAGGGTTGCTTCTTACTACCATCCATTCTTGATAGCTTGGTACCCATTCTATGCCCTCTATGCTAGTAATAATCATATGTGGCACCTAACTTACCAATGTATTTAAGCAACTTGTTTTCTCCATTTTGAGAAAATACCCACTCTGCATTTTGATTCATATGATTTCAAAATTTGTTGTTGTATAGTGAAAGATTTTGTTTGTATAAAGAAAACTTGGAGTAAGAGAGAAAAAAATAATTTGTATTATCAAGATTTTTTAATTTTATTCAATATGAGACAAAATTTGTTATTTGATCATTTTCATAAGTGAATACAATGTGAGAGGCAACTATAATAATGCCTTAAGAACTTGAATCCTTCAATATGAGATAAATTTTGTTATTATCATATTCACACAAATGGTAAATCGAGTTTAATACGCATTATATATAATTTTATTTTTATATTGCCTCAAGGCTCAAGACGTTGTTCAGTGGTTTGTAACTTAGTGGCATCAAGTTTCCTCTATTATGTAGGAGGTCTTGTGTTCGACCCGAATGGAGGTCTTTATGTGCATTTTATGTATGTTTCTTGGTTTATGGTCGTATAAAGTGTGTACTTCTATGTTTTTTGATTTAATATTTGTATTCTATTGATTAATTATAAAAGTAATTTTCTTAATTTAATAATTGGATTTATAGATTTATTGTAAAGGATACTCTCTAAAAAAAATAAAAATCTCAAGATAGCTAGATTTGTATAGAATCATCATATGTTTATATAAATGAAGTTGCATTAATTACTCACATAGTTGAAATAGCTATATCCATTCTCTACATTTATACTTCACAATTATTATGCAATTAATTTTGAGGTGCCTTTATTTAGGTTAGTCATTGTCTTTATGGACCAATCTAATTATATGGCCTTCAATTTAAGATTCCAACAACCATTTGCTATGGCTTCAACAATATCACGTGTTACAAAGACGTACATGCTACACTCCCATATCTCACTAACAAAAACATTAATTATTTTAATACATTGTCTCGATGACAAGTTAACTTCAACATGGCTTGTGGCCAATCCTAAACATAATTAGTGATAATAACTTAAACCTATGAGGTTATATCATTATTACAAATAATATTAGTTCACATATTGTAGGTGAATCTAGTTGATGTGACCTTCAATTTCCTTGGTACAAATCTTTGTTAATAAAATATGACCAAGTTAAAATTAATTTTACATTTTTAGTTAGGAATATTTTCCAATGTACTCTTTTTTTTTCCCTTTTGATTTATATATATATATATATAAATATTTCGTAGATAAGATTTGGGATAACTGGGTAGGAACTCGGGATATCTCCCTCACAAGGAGAAACCGATGCAATTCCAATTACAGTTCATCATTATTGATGATGAGTAGAATTGTCATCAAATTCGAAGGTATATTATGTCGAAATATTATCACATTAGATCATAATAGTGGTAAAAAAGTGGTTGGATGTGTGATAGAAGAAAAATCATGAGTGTACATCTAATGTAAGTCTAAGGCCCCTAGAATTCTTGACGCTAAACAAAATCATGTAAATATCGTCTCTCTTTTATACATATGCACGTCGGTAATTCATATGTTCAAATCTCTGATATAATACCTTTTTATATGTGAGATTTATATCATCGGATTAAAGGTCACTTGGCGGACACGTGGCCTATGATGATAATCAAATGCATTACTAAACATTAAAAATTTGCTACATTGAGATATTATCTAATCAACTTATATTGATAAAAAAATTTATTTTAAAAAAAGTATCTCAACGAAAAAATAGAATATACATTTATATAATTTTCAATTTTTCAATATAAAATAAAATCAGTTATCATTCCATTACATAGTTTGAAAACCTAGGCATTGTTTCATGCTAAATGGTCCTCCCCATTTGACATTTGACAACCACATGCATGCGAGTACTCTAAAAAGAACCAAAAGCAAAAGGCAAAAGGATAATGCCATTGACAGTGAAACATTACATATATTTACTTCATTAAGACAAAATTGAAGTTGAAATTTTTGTTCTTCATCGAAAAAAGAAAGGGATTTCTCAATATTTGGATGGAAAGGAACAAAGGAATCATTAGTCCTATAAAAAAATATGTCCATTCAAATTCTTGTTCAAATCGAATGTTACAAAGAAGAAGTCTGCCAAAGTAATTGAATGTGTTGACATTGACTCAAAGAAATGAAATTCTTCACTCAAGCTTTGGGTGTGTGGCTCAACCTTTTTCCATATATTAAATAAAAGTTTTTCATTTTTTTAAAAAAAAGAATGAAGTAATATAATTTATTAAAGTTCTTCGTTTATAATTGTTAAAATTTCTATGAAATATTTGGTTATATTTCCCCAAAACAACGTTGTTTGGAAAAATATAACTAAACATATTCTCATTTTTCCTCAAAAACACACATTTTTCAATATATACGTACATATATTATACACATACATCATATATATTTTTTACTATTGTTATAACATTAAAAAAATTACTTAATTTCATTTTCACCCCAAAAATTCAATAAAAAAAATATTGATTTGATTGTTACAATAAAAAAAAGGACTCCTTTAAAACATAAACAAATATACCAAAACACAATTTTTACATTTTTTAATAATTTATTCTCCTAAAACACATAATAAATAGATAATAAAATCACACAAAAAAACATACTCAAACATTCTCTATGTAATTATGAAACCATCAATTTTTGGGAGTATACTATTTAGGGTACTTAGATTGGTCGATTAAAATGAATCATAAATGCTATTTATTTTAAAGATTTTTTCAAATATTGGTCTGATTTTTATTTTTAAAGATAGATGCAAACCCTAATGCTTATAATCCATCTCTAATACCTTGTATGTAAGAATGTTGAGTAATCAATTGTTCTGATGATATACTTCTCACATTTATATGTGTAAAGTTTGAAATTCGAACCTTCCACAAATTTTTGTTGCACATGTTTGTGCATAAATATAAAAAATAAAAAGAGTATAAATAAAGATTTAAAAAATTGATATTTTTAACATAATTGCAAGTGTATAGATTTTTTTTAGAGGGATGGGTATAAATTAAATACCCTTTTATAGATTGTTGACAAATAAAATAATCACAAAAGATGAACATTGTAATAGCAAAAGTCCGAGTAATCTAATTTAATAGTAATATTTTACTAATGTATAATTTTTGGAGCCGTTTTTGAATTAAATTTCAAATATTAATGCATGAACCATGTCAATTTTGGTTTGAACTTTGATTTATTTGAATTCAAATCATATTAATTGATATGTTTGTATCAAGTTCAATAAATGCCTGTTTGTTTTTGTTTTCAAAGCCTTTTTCAATTTTTCGTGCAAATAAAAAAATAAAAATAGAAAGCTATCGACTTTTCCTTATTTTTACATATACTTTCATTTTCAGCATATTTTTCCAAACATATTATTACACACTCTCTTTCCATTTTCACTTTTTATCTCTCATACTCATATTTATATAATTTTTAATACAAAAATACTATTTTTTTCAAATACAATTCATTTTTAACTTTATATTATCATTATATTTTAAATAAAATTTTCAAACAACATTTTATTTTAAAAAATATATTTATAATTAATTTTTCACTATTTCTTTTCACCAAAAAATAATAATATCTTCTGAAAACAAATCCAAAAGACTCCTTTTATATGAATGGCAACAGAATGAATTCATAAAAGATTGAGATCATTTTTACATGTATATTCTATCACATAAACTAATAATTTTCTAAGCATACGTTCACGAATACTTATTTTCCCTCATTAAAAAATTATTATTTTATTTATTTTTATTTTCTTATACCGTGTTAAATTATATTTTGAATTTTTTATTCACACTATAAAATAAAAAATAAAATATAAAATAAAATAAATGATTGAATGTTTGAATCGTTAGAATTTAAAAAGTATCACAAAACTTAAAGAGGATCACTCCCACGTCCAGCCTGTACACGCGGCAGCATTTCGTTAGATGTCACATTTATTACGTGCCTCCGCAGGTCTCCATCCGCCACCACAATACATTTAATTCTTAAGTCAAAATATTAGACGAAAAATAGAAAAGGAAAATAAAGGTTGCTCCGATCAGCCGAACCGTCACGTGGTTCCCGTAAAATAGCACCCGCGAAACCCGAACCTAATCATAGTTCGGCCCGGGCCCCAGCCTCGTCCATCACCAGGCAGGCTCGGACAACCGTTTGCCTCGGGAAACCCCAGTTAATTAAAGCCAAAAAAAAACATCCCCCCATACCCTTGAAGAAAGGAAAATAAAATTTATGAAAATTCGCTCAGAGTATGAATGCACTCATTGCACACACACAGCACACAGTAGAGAAACAACAATCCTCTGCAGCCCACTGCCATTCCCCATTTTTTCCACCTTCTTCCACAAGCTTTAGAAATCCAAGAAAACAATCAAATAATACGCGTAATATCTATTATACTTGAATTTCTATTAGTTTTTCCTTCTTTCTTTTTCGTGTTTCCTTTCATGTGAAGCCACTCTTTCTTTTCTTTCCTCTCTATATTTACAACTCTCTGCAACTTTTGATGCTGTCTCCATTAAAGATTCACGGAAAAGCACTTTTGGAAACCCTTTATAAACCCCTTCTTCTGCATTGCGTTGGGCTGCACTCCTTAACAGGCAAATATGAAGTGCTTGTTGAGGAAAATGTGCGTTTATGGTTTCATACTTTTAGCCCATATGGTTTTAGCGCATGCAATGCTGGACCCGATTGATTTCCTGGCATTGCAATCGATTAGGAAAAGCTTAAACGATTTGCCGGGTTCGAATTATTTTGCTTCCTGGGATTTCACTTCGGACCCATGTAATTTTGCCGGCGTTTACTGTGATGGAGATAAGGTGATCGCTCTCAATCTCGGTGATCCTCGGGCCGGATCACCCGGTCTGACAGGCAGGCTCGACCCGGCGATTGGCAAACTCTCTGCTCTAGCTGAGTTAACCATTGTTCCAGGTCGCATTATTGGGTCTTTACCCCACACTTTGTCTCAGTTGAAGTACCTGCGGTTTTTAGCTATCAGCCGGAACTTTATCTCCGGCGAAATTCCGGCGAGTTTGGGCCAGCTCCGGGGACTACAAACTCTCGATCTTAGCTTCAACCAACTCAGCGGCAGTATCCCATTTGCCATCGGAACCCTGCCGGCGTTGTCTAACGTCATTCTCTGCCACAATCGGCTCGGCGGTTCAGTTCCGCCGTTTGTTTCTCAAGCTCTAACACGGCTCGATTTAAAGCACAACGATCTCTCAGGTTCTCTTCCGCCTCTTGGACTTCCACCTTCCCTCCAGTACCTCTCATTGTCATGGAACCGACTCAACGGCCCAGTGGACCGGGTGTTGTCCCGTTTAAACCGGTTAAACTACATAGACCTGAGCATGAACCAGCTCACTGGCTGTATCCCGGCTAATTTGTTTAGCTTCCCGATCATTAACCTCCAACTGCAGAGAAACCAGTTCTACGGTCCGGTTCAACCGGTTGATCAAGTGACAATCCCAACGGTCGATCTCAGCTTCAACCGGCTGTCAGGTGAAATATCCCCCATGTTTTCGACCGTTCAGACTTTATATCTGAACAACAACCGGTTCACGGGTCAGGTGCCGGGTAGCGTCGTGGACCGGTTGTTATCTGCCAGCATACAGATACTTTATTTACAGCATAATTATTTAACCGGGATCGAGATTAATCCAACGGTGGAGATTCCACTGAGCACCTCATTGTGTCTACAGTATAACTGTATGGTCCTGCCCATACAGACGCCCTGCCCGCTGAAGGCTGGTAAACAGAAAACAAGGCCTGCTTCACAATGCATTGAGTGGAAAGGGTAAGATGGGAAATTCAGTCTATTGCAGCGGGGCATAATGGGAAATGCCTGATATGATATAGGGTTTTGTATTTTTGGCGTATAATAAGTTTATTTTTGTGGGGGGTTATGAAAATGAGAAAAAAATTCGTTTATTATTTTTCTTTTTTTGGGTTTTTTATAATATGGGTAATTAGGTTCAACTGTGGATAAATGAATCAAAAACACACTCTACTAGTGGACTTGCAATGCGACCATGGTTGCTAATCTTTTTGTAATTAGAAAATTGATAGGTTTATTTAATTATTTCGTGGTATTATTATTGGCAAATTACTTTTGCTGTTGTAGGGGTTGTTCAATATTAGATTGTGTGTAAATAAAGGTTGAAACCTTCAACTAAAGTGTTTGAGAAAATTTGCGATAATTTCTTGATCCCGTTCATGAGATAGATTCCTTTAATTAGTAAATAAAGTATTTGTGGGATTCAGCACTTCTTCTTAACCTCAAGGAAGAGGTCTTCTTGCTTTAAAACTAGACTTAGATTAGAGTACAAACTCGATATAATTGCTCGACTAAGAGTGTAGATATGCAGTTCTTGAATAAAATGTAATTGCTTGATTTAGAGTGCAGATGTGTAATTTTTGAATAAGATATGATTGCTCGTCTTCTGTCTAATGAATTTGGCCTTTGGCCTTGGATTCTTCTCTTGAGATGTAAGCTGATAGCCAGATTTGCTTTCTTCTTTGAGTTAAAGAACATGCCATGAATAGGGCAATCAAAGCCTTCTCATCAAGAATAAGTGTAATTTTCACGCATAAATTATTTGAAAATATGAATGTTTTTCACCCACACTCGAGTCCATTGAACCTACTGTAATGCTTTAGCGATTGTACCTTGTGGGTCTTGATCCAAAAAAAATAAAAAAGATTGTACCTTGTGGGTGCCTCAATCTTTGCTTTGTCCCTCAAATCATTGGGCTGCTTTTGTTTCTTGCTTTTCCATTTGGGCATTACTGTTTAGTACCAGAAGACGTTGGGAACTGTCGGGGAAACCCAACTTTTTACTTATTATATATATATGTGTGTGTGTGTATACATCCTCTTAGCTAATAAATCAGACAGGATTTAATCCAGTTGTTGTACTTGTCTTTAGTGTAGTGATTTTTGTAGTTGTAGCAGCAGTAGGTATGAACTTGAAGCTTTTGTCTTTTGGATTCAGGTCTTATTTTATGGGGGCTTTATGAGAATTGATTTTTTTTTTCTTGGGCTTAAAATAATAATTGAAAATTTTAATGAGAAAAACCCTTATTGGTATTATGGGCATGGTCATTTTGTCTTCTCCATTTGTACCTTGTCGGGCTTGTTTGGTTTCCATTGCACGTTCCATTTTCATATTTTTTACTATTTTAAAAATAAAATACTATACTTTTGATATTCACCCAACATTATTTTTATTTTTATTTTTAAAATATATTTTTCAATAATATATATTTTATCCCAATAATCTATATATTTTCTTTCTTTATTCCATTATTTCATTTCTCTCCACCTACAACCTATCAAAATCAATATAATCATTACATTTTTAGTATTTTATTCAAATACAAACTCATTTTTAACTTATTTTCATTAATTAACTTTTCAAATTTTAAAAATAATGAAAATGAAACCAAACAATACATCAGACAGGATTTAATCCAGTTGTTCTATTTGTCTTTAGTGTAGTGATTTTTGCGGTTGTAGCAGTAGGTATGAACTTGAAGCTTTTGTCTTTTGGATTCAGGTCTTATTTTATGAGGGCTTTATGAGAATTGATTTTTTTTTTTTCTTGGGCTTAAAATAATAATTGAAGATTTTAATGAGAAATACCCTTTTTGGGATTGTGGGCATGGTCACTTTGTCTTCTCCATCTGATGGGGAATCATTTGTTAATCAAGATATTGACGGTCAAAAAGAGATTAGTTAAAGATTTGCTTTGCTATTATCTCTATGATATTCTTTCTTCTTTCTTTTTTTTTTTTAAATTTAAGGAAAAGATAAGGGAGTGGTTTGGCAAAGTAGGAGCCCTATGCTATATACAAGTTGTGTGTTCTTTAAAAATGTATATATTTTATTTGAGCTATAGTTATTATTAGAGAAGCAAATACAATCCTACCGACATGCAAATCGAAACTAATTCCAATGTAAATATGATTAATTTACTACACGTTACTATCTAATTCTAATTTAATAGAAAAAGATCCCACAATTGTAAGTCAATTTTACATGAGATTATGCATTTTAATTTGTCCATCATGAATAGATTTAATTAATTTTTAGATGTAATACTATCAAAAATGATATGTATTAATAGTATATAGTTGATAACTATTACAAAATATTGTTCAAAAAAGCACATGATTGCGAACTTGAATTCAATTTAAATATAGTTATACTTTTTTTTATATATGCATATTAAGAGTTTATTAAAAATTAAATTATTGATGTCAAACTTTAACATATAAAAATAATATTATTTGATCAATTTAACGTGTTCATAGTGGATGCTACTAACACATTTGCAAACCACACAAACCAGAATTTTATATTGAGTAATTGTAGATATTGATTGGGTTCTTGAAAAGTATCTTGTTTTGCTTTTTAGCTTCTAGAGGAAGAGTGTCTCTAGGTAGGGGACTGGGGGTTGAAATCAAGGGCACTATGCTTTTTGGGCTTGTTCCATTTATTAGTAATTTCCCTTGGTCCTTTCAAGTACAATCATGTGTTAACATGGGCCCATCTCTAACCAATGCAACAATCGTTTTGGATTTGTTTATTTATAAATTATCAAAATATTTTTTTATTTTTAAAATATAAACAAATAACTCATCATATATTACAATCCCACTATCCGAAATATATTCAAAAATGTCCAAAATACCCTAATAATTTATTTTCTACCCATTCCGATATTTTAGGGGCCATTTGGTTTTATTTTCTGGAGACATTTTCATTTTCTAGTGAAAAATTAGTTATAAATGTGTTTTTGAATATGAAATATTATTTGGAGATTTTGTTTAAAATATAATCATTATTAGAATTGAAAATAAGTTGTATTTGAAAAATATAGTGTTTTTATATTAAAAATCGTGCAAATACGAATAAGAGAAAATGAAAAGTGAAAATAGAGAAAGAGTGTAATATTGCATTTGAAAAAATGTGCTCAAAATGAAAATATCTGTAAAAATAAGAAAAAAATTAATAACTTTCTGTTTTCATTTTCTCCTTCATTTTCAAGAGAAAATGAAAATGGGCTTTGAAAATAAAACCAAGCCGGTAGTAACCTTCTTATTTTTTTGTCTCCCCTACCCAATCTATGAATACACATACATAAATAATTTTAAAATATCAATTTTACCGTATCAACCTAACAAAAAAATTATAGATGTGATTTCTAATTCCCTTCCAAAATACAAACAAACAAACAATTTTCTTCCAATTCATTTTCCACCAACCACCCAACACAAACAAACAGCCATCGCATTCCTAATTCCACTTCCCAAAAATCATTTTGCCAAAATATTTTGACAAAATATTCCAATTCATAAACAAACAAGCCCTTCACTCATGCTAATTAATCAAGTCTCTATTTTCTCCAAGTATGTGATCTTCTGCAGCTTCACTTTACGGTTTCTATGTAGTTCTAGCCAAAGAATTAATCATGGAGTTACGTACATGAATATATTTGAATGACCGCCGAATAGTTAATTAATTTAGTGGCATCGTTTTTATATTTAATATATGTAAAATTTATAATTCGAAATCTAATAAATTTTTTATGTATAAATAAATATGAATAATATAATAGTCGAAAAGGGTCTTTTATGGAAGTTCATGCAAATTTAACCATGAAAGAATTAATTCTTGAGAGTGCTAGTAATGTCCTACATGCAACCTTGACTTAAAATCTTAACACCTCTTTTTGTACTTTTGTATAATACAAGCCAAACATTACTCCATAAACCATATCCTAATCATGTTTCAAATTCCAATCCCATCTCTTTTTTTCGTGTAAAACAATGAAACATTAAATCCAAATTCGGGTTTTCTTCTAGTATAAGACTCAAACTTGCCTTTAATTAACTTCTTTAGAACATGTACTATTCAAATAAAGTACAAGCACCAACTACTCAATATAATAATCTATTACATCTTAGAACATGACCCCATCTCCACCACACACGTGTAAGCGGATTGGATTGGTTAGCAGTTTTTTAGTTTCAATTTATGAGTAATATGGGAAATAGAGATTTTGGAATGTTGTGTTGGTGGGATTATGCATGCCAAATTACTTCTCCAAAGGGGTTTTTGGTTATTGTACAAAGCTTTTTTATCAACTGATTCCCAAGAGGGGTGGGGTTTCCCACAAATCTATGTAGAAAAAGGAGTGCAGAGTGCAGATTTCAGTGTAAGAATTAATCTCATTATTACTACAAATGAGGATTTTTTAGAAGCACACAATCCAGGAATTGGTCATTTCTGAAAGCAGAGTCCATTAACACAGACAAAAATCAGCTCTCTTATCAGAAGATGCAAGCCATGAGTTGAACAGTAAGAGGATGATATTAGGCACTTTACCCAGTCATAAGGCTTTCTTTCATCATTTCATTAACAAATGATATTCCAAGTATCAGATTGGACTTTAGAAATGAATTTGTACCATAGATATAGGCATACTCAAGCTCCACAATTAACTCATACATCTTCCAAAAGGAAAAGGGCATATTTGAGAGTTATTTCCTTAATTCGAAAGAGAGTACTTGCATTCTCCCAATAATTAAAAAGTGTAACATGCTTGAGTCTAGGCTCGGTGGTGGCGGATGGGGAAAAAGAGGGATTCTAGTTGTAAAATACCCAATGATAAAACTGTTGCAGAAGTTGAGATCTTATTCAAAGAAAAAGCCATGCTGATTCAAGAATTCAAAAGTATTCTCCTAGGAGTACGAGCTTCAGTCATTTCTGTATGTACATTTCGTTGCGCAATAAGATCATAACGCAAAATGGTGAAAATGCACTTATTTCACATTGGTGATAATGTAAACTGCTGCTACTACTGCATTATTATGGCACCGTGAAATCATGCATTTGAAACCTACAGGGGATGTACATGGACTGCTGATTAATAGAAATGTCTCCTTCGAAGTCTCTTCTTGTTTGCAGGTGCCTGTGGCTCTCCATTCCCAGGGAATTCCCATTTCACGATATCTCCATCCCAGGAAGAGCTAACCAACATCGGATAACTGGGGTGCCAACTACAATCTCTTACTGTTGATTTATGGTGCTGCAGCTTCGCAACTTGGGCCCCACTAACCTGAGATTCAAAGTTGCGATGGGTTTTGGAAGATGGAAAAGAATTAGGGTGAGGAATAGGGGAAATCATCAAAAACATCATTTGGCAATAACAAGTAGAGATGTCTAAGACAAATAGTTCCACAGAATGTAAGAAATGTAATAGATATATACCACATACCAAATCATAAATATAGACGCAGGAATCATGGGATCCAGTGTAGATGTACTTCTGGCCGGTGCTGCAGGTGATTGAAGAAGTATAAAGCATGTCAACTTTGATAGGAAGATTTATTCACGTTTGACAAATTTTGATGTAGAGGAAAATCAAAGGACGGTTAGATTCTTAGCACTCACCTATAGTCTGGCGAGAAGTAACAACGGATCAGAGTACGCAAGACCGAGTGACCTTTATATGTGGCTATTGATTGATCAAATGGATGCTTTAAGTTTCTTGCTTGGGCCGGGTAGTCCATCCATCTGTAATCCCAATCATAATTTCTGTATCCTTGATAGCTGAAAAAGGAACAACATAAATCTTCAATCTAATGAGTTTAAACAAAAGTAATGTTTACCTAGTGTTAGAATAACACATCAATCAAAGTATCAAGGTACTTAAGTACTAGGTAATGTCTTGATGGAATCATACCAAGTAGCCTTGGACGACATTTTCCGTATATCCCACAGTTTTATGGCTTGATCTTTCCCATTGGATATTAGATAACGATCATCTCCACGGCTATCAATAAATGTGATGCCTTCAAGGTGGCCCATCAGAACCCCTGCAGGCTTGCCTTTAGCTCTAAAGCAGCGTCTATCCCAAACCTATATGCAGCAGAAAGTCATGATGCATTGTTCATTTGAAACAAATAGAAAAGATTTTCTTCTTATTCATTACTTTCCCTACTGCAAGTCATAATGTAACAGTTATTTAAACGAATAATCAAGCTTCCAATTTCCTCAAATCTTCTTCCCCACTCAAAGGGCTTATATTTCCAGTTGAAATGAAACCAGGTAAGACACATTTTTTCTGTTCAACCATTTAAAGTTCATGATTAGCAGCTTAAGTCCATCTTCATGGCTCACGCGCAGAAAGACGTACTTCTGGCAGAACTCTATTAGTTTTGTTTTTTTCTAAACTAGAATCTACAACTAAGAAAGAAAACTTAATAAAGGATTCTCCTTTATCAGAAGAATGGGAATGGCAAGAACCAAAAACACTATTTCTGGGACATACTATACAAGATTATCCAAAAAAAAAGGTGGGGTTGCTCATTCTCATTCAGTAAATAACCAGTCGTCCACAGCCAAGTCTAGGTAATGACTCATACGTTAGAGAGCTAGATATCAGCTGGCTGTTCTGGTCATTATAGCATCTAAATAGCGACAGTGGAGAGGAAGCTGTCTTTTCATGGCAAACCCGAGGAATAGTTGCTTCATTAAATCAAAGCTTCAAGAAATGTTCACGATAAGTAGAACTAACAGTGCAGAGTTACACCAGACAAGATAGTTTAGAAATTACCTTACAGAAATTGTCATCGCTTCCTGAATAAATGAGATGACCACTTTCATCAGCAAAGCATACAGTGTTCACATCAGACTGCATGGCAAGGGAAATAAGTATTGGTCAAATTTTGAAAATGCTTTTGAGTGATTGTCGCAGTTCCCACACAGAATGGTAGATAGTATCACCAACAAGCAGTAGAGGTAAAAATTAAGCAGATGGGACAAAGCTGTTTGCACATGTTGATAAACTCCCAACATAAAAAATGGAATTTTGTTGGACAGAAACAATCGTCATCTCTCAGTTAGCAATCTACTTCACGCACATAATCCTCATGTTTATAATGATCTGGAAACTTAAACCACAGGCAATTTTTCCCTTTATTCAAGCAAAGTGAGGAGAGTTGAATTATTTAAACAAAATTGCAGTTTATCATCTGTTAGCTTTGAAGTGTTGCTCTACAGAAGTTCAAAGAGCGAGATATCTTCATTCATATATATGAGCAATAATGCTGACAGAAATGCAGTATCAACGGGGTACTTCCACAACCAGAATATAATGGGAACGAATATTTTCAAAATCGGACCGGACAATAAACCGGTAACATTACTAGTTACTGGTTCAACCAGTTCCACCGGTGGTCGAACCAGTACGACGTCATAATGACACAATAATTATATTTAATTTTATAAATATATATATAATATTTTAATATTACTAAAAAATAAAACTTTCAATTATATAGAAAGAATATTATTTGAAAAAAAAATTTAAGTTACTTATTTTGAAGTACATTTTTTAGAAAATAATAATGTTTAAAAATTAGTCAACTATAATCAATAAAAAATAATATTTCACATTAATTTAAATAATCATTTGTTTCATACTTAAACTCAAGTAAAAATAAATTCTTCTATACTAAATATTTGATATAATTTCAAAAATATTAAACAAAATAAAATAATAAATTAAATATAAACATTCGTATATAACTACCACTTCATTAAATTTCAAAAAAATAAATTCATATTTCAAAAAATTACATGTCCAAAATTTTAATCATCATTTTCAACATAATTTTCTCTTTTCTTTTTTTAAAAAAATTAAAAATTTCAAAAAAAAATAAAAAATGAACCAATTGAACTGGTCCGGTTTTGACCGGTTCAACCGGTTTTTGACCAGGTTTGACCACTCCCGGTTTTTATGGCTCAACCAGACCAAACTGGGCTCTGGTCACCAATCGAACCGGCCGGTCCAGTCCGGTTTTCAAAACCTTGACGGGAACCAAATGCTGAAGTGATTTCTCCTGTAAGCTGACTTCAGAATTCTTCTTTTAGTAGGAGTAACTTAAAGGCCAACATTCCTAGTTGCACCCTCAGACGGACAAAGGATTATTAATTCCATGAGAAATCTAAAGGACTGCAGCCCATTAGGACCAGATGAAGCTCGCTCTCTGTGAAATACATAAATAAATAACTACTACACACGCGTGCTACCAGAAATTATCACCAAGCAACTAGACTGCTTGAAAGATAGAAAAGATAAGGTCTATAGCAATGACAGCACTACCGCATGTGCTGAAATTCGAAGAGAGAGTTTTTTTGCTTCAAGGTCATAAACATATATATCCCCATCACTGCTTCCAGCGACAACTTCCTGCCCATCAGTTGAGAATTTCAGGGAGAAGATTCCAAAAGAATATCCCGCATCATCAGGAGAAGAGAAATCCAGACCGTCATGGACTTCCTGCACAGTAAAAAAGCCAGACTTGAGCAATGATAAACTAAGAAAAGTTCAAAAAATAAGTCACCACATGAAAGGAACCCCTCATTCGCTCTAATGATGCAATTGAATAATGAAAATAACAGTCGCAAAGTCAAGGAAATAAACTTCAGGTATTTGTTGTCGCTAAAACAGTATTAAGTCCAAGAAGATTCATACTAGATTGTGTACTCTAAGCTGAGCATGATGAATAAATTTACATACAATTAAAATGTAAGAGGTTGTCTGTAGTAGGCTAGTAGCTGTAGTATAGGCCTTAGTAAGACACATAAGTAGAGCACTGATGGGGGTGTCAGACGCAGGTGTCCATGTCTTGGGTTCAGCATACATCTCCCATTCTATGCATTAACAACTATTTAGATGCAAACCCTTGTCCAAATTTCAAATGCCTCTCAAGTGATATATATTGAGAATAATTTTGATCTCTTAGGTAACAACATAGAAACTTATGCTTTTGATTTTCATGTAGACCATTTTTATCAGACAAAGATTTTATAGGAATTTTGAAGAAGAAAATTGAGAAGGCAAAATAGAAAGGCTATTTCTCAGTGCTAATCCTATGAAGATGCTCTGTGTCTGTGTGTTTGGTTGGGGATGCAATAAAAACCAAAAATTGGAAAATATACACAGAAGCAACTGCTCCCTTCTTCTTTTTAAAAAGAGAAGCCCAGGCCATCTTAACTGGTGATGACCCCCGTAATATTATCTTACGTATTTTCGTCAACTCTTTAGCCAAGATAAACATAACAGAGGAGGGGATCAAAAGGAAGATTAGATAACAATGAAAGTTGCAGATGATAATGCATAGCATATTATTTAACCACGTGAATTCTCTACAGTGGCTTCAGGAATACCAAAATTAAACAATACTTCAACTTCGTACAGTGATGTTTGCCAGTGATTCTTTTGTGGCTGATCCAACATTGACAATATGGACGATTGGAGACATGCTAGCATAGACCTGCAACCTCAGCATTCAATTCCAAAGAGATTGAGATTAAGATAACCAAAACCCAACAATAATATAGAAACAAATAAAAAGCATAACATCACTGCACCAAACTTGAGATGAAGACAATACATGTAACTAATCATCATTCATTATCAGATTGGTGCAGTGGTTCACCGCTACCTCTTCAAGCTAATACACAAGAAAACAATCAATTAATCCAATTTGCTGCTCTGTGTTAACAAATTCAATGTCTATGTCCATGCACTCTTTTTATTATTATTAATAAAAAGCATTCACTCTTCCTCTTAAATGTCTAGTTTTCCCAATCTTTTGCAACTTTACTACATGTGGATATCACATAACGCTCAAGTAACAAGCTAGTTAACTAACTATACAATTATTTTAATAGCCTGGCAACAAACAGCTAGGACACTGTGAGGCATCATGGAACCAAGAGGAAACAGTATTGCATACTCAGTGGACCCCATGGTCTAGCATAAACCAAGTCATACTTGATATTAGTGAACCCCATTTTGAAGTGAACTGTAAGATTGTTCATCTGTCAATACTATTCTTAAAAGTGGCAATCACAGTTGACAGATTAAAGCATGAGCACCTTATCCATCTTCCAATAAAAAACATGAATCACATTTTTCCTGTGCTTCAAACTCTTCCCAAATTATGAAACTCCTTGAGTGCCATCCATTTGACTCACAAAGAGAAAGCATAAAGTGCAAAGAGAGTACAATTCACGTATTGTAAGTTGCACAGTTTAGAAGTGTGCAGACACATTACTGCATGTGACTTCAAGAAAAATCTAAGAGCAATTATACATGTTTTGAAATCAATAAAAGAAGAGAATTTACAAGGTGTCTTTGATCAGGTGACAAAGACGTGTCAGTAATCGTCCATCTCAAGCTTCGGGCAACGATGTTCTTTTGAACTTTCCATCCTCTGTCAACATCATACATTCTAATTTGACTTCCCTGTTTCAGAAACATCAAAAATACAAGAAATAATGATGTCAATATTCTAGTGATTGAGTTATAGGTCCTCTTAAATACCATAAGTTCAAAAATCCTCCTCAGCAGTCGGTATAAGACGTAATATGCGTATCCATCCCAGGAATTTCCAGATGGTGTACTGTTAGAAGCTCATTATTGCAGAAAGAAATAATACCTGAAATGCAGCAACAAAAAGCGAGCCATTGGCAGAAAACTGTGATACATAAGCCCTAGTTGACATCTGGTCCACAGTCCATGGACCTTTAACTGGCAAATATTTACTCAGAATATGACGACAATCTCCTGATGA
Source organism: Jacaranda copaia (assembly GCA_014898725.1). Classification (NCBI taxonomy): domain Eukaryota; kingdom Viridiplantae; phylum Streptophyta; class Magnoliopsida; order Lamiales; family Bignoniaceae; genus Jacaranda; species Jacaranda copaia. Next base: position 169,921 of record JACGDI010005281.1, on the reverse strand, counting down.
GAACCTTCCTCTTCCTGAAAGATTTGCTTCTCGGCCAGCCAACATCTTCACAGTTGAAATGGGAAACTCACGCTTCCCAGGAAGAACTCGGCTCAAATTCTCATGGGGCCCTGATCGAAGCTTTGTCAGCTGAGCAATATCATGATCTAAGCAAAGTGACTCTCTATTGAGCCGAGGACTATCACCAAGCTCATGATTGGAACTGGAACCATCAAAAAGTTCAGATTCCAACTCCAATTTACTAAAAGCATAGCCCATATTCTCAATGCCAGTGTCGTGATTTATATATAACATGTTAAGTCTCAGTCACAGCAGCAAAATTTGAGTGTTCCACACCCCAGATACAGTTGGCTCTTCACATCAATCAATTATAACATTTCCAAACCAGCAAATACCTGTAAATTAGAGCCCCAAAAAATATTTCATTTCAATGCATGAACACACAAAGTAATAGCAATCCACATGTGTACATGTACAGTTCCTGCAGGGACAGACCATATGATTCGTAATTATTTTCTTTGATGAAAAGCATAAAACTAAATGTCATGAATGGTTAAAAATTATCAAGGTCTTGAGTGGAAAATTATACTAGAAAACAAAGACTCGCTGGAAGGGCAAAAAAACTTTTAATCCAAGCAATTCAAGATCGCCACATTGTTTGGAATGATTCGGCAGACAGACTATTTGTTTCCACTGTTTGAAAATTTTCTTTTCTTTAATGAATTGCCATTTTCCTGCAGTACAATTACACTCGCTTTAGTGTAATTAGTGAAGGAGCATAAATGAACTAGCTCAGTTTTCTCTTCCCTACAACTTCTCCTCTCTTGCCTATCTTCTTCCTCATCCTCTTTTGCTTCCGCCTCTCAGCTCCTAATCCTATTTTCACAGCAATTTCAATCATCATCATCAATACCTTGAGACATGACACCAAATGATTCACTAATCTTACATTAATTCTTGTCCAATTTCAACCTAAAAGCAGTGGCAAAAATCCAACAAAACCCAGAAAAGAATTCAAGAAACAGCAATCAAAACAGAATCCCAATATTTGAACCATATGCATACCTCAAAAAAGAAAACAAAAAAAGAAAAACTAAATCAAGAAAGGAACATAATCATAAGTTTGACTTACCCACAACTCACCTCTAGAAACCTTTTCGTGAACTGGGGTGATACGGTCAAGAGGGATGATGATGGAAGAACTGAATTTAGCCACTTGAAATGGGGCACTATTGTCAGGTTTCTTGTGTGGTATAAAAAAGAGTACAATAAAGTTTTTTTTCCCCTCTCTGTCTCTCTCTCTTTCTTTTATGTGAATGGGATTTAAGGATTTGGGGTTGAGGTCACTTTCATGGGTTTGCTTGATAAACTGTGTGCGGGTGTGAAAATTTTGTTGCGATTTTGGGAGCTGCGTGTGTTGTGTGGGGAGCGAACGTGGTGATCTGTGCTTCGTTCGAAAGTGAAATCCTATCCCATTTTAGAAACTTACACGTGTCATCTTCATAGTAGTTTGTGATTACTTAAATCCCAAAAAGGTTGTCTTTTTTAAATAAATATTTAATTGTAACTTATAGATGCTCAAATTATATCTTGAAAATAAAATATATGATAAACCATTAAAGTAAAAAAATAAAAAATTCAGATAATATTTGCATATTTGGCTAGACTACTAGCCATTCTATTGCCTAATCTATGAATTTTCCTAACTCTTTTTACTAGACAAGGACAAGTCATAAAAGAAGATCAGTACTTAGATTATGGTTGTCGTTGAATCAAATTGAATTTGACAAAAATTTTAATTTGACTTCAAAATTTATATATATTAGATTGGAACTTAAGCTCAAACTCAACGATTTTAATATTTTGAGTTCAACTTTATTTAGTATTGTCCATTTGAATTCAAATCATCAAGTAAGTTTTAATAACTATGAATTCAAACTTAAAATACAATAATAGTAATATCATATATATTATTAATAAAATAAAATTAATATTAAATCATATATCGATTCAAATTATTTGCGCTGCTCATTCTTTATTCATTATGGTGTTTGTAGAAAAATGAGAATAGGAGTTATAAATAGATATAATCACAATGATATTTGTGCCTAAGATTATTATTGTGAATTGAGAGAGTTAGCAATGTGATATTACAATGATATGACCAAATCCATTAATCTTATTATTCAACTCTTAACTATGCTATGACCGGGCCCAAATTGGTCTTTTGCCAATTCAATGTTGAATGTACTATAATTCAATACATTCAAATTAAATGGTGTCATTTGTTTGAAAAAGCATTGGAAATTACTTCAACTTTGCCCAAAACAATAAGGACTAGTTTGGTTGAAATGACAATATAGGATATAATGTTTTTATCCCAATTTATTATTCATTTAGTTGGTGTGACAATAAATATTCAAACCCGCATGAGTACCAAATGTCTGTATTTGTCTGTAAATTCTCATGATAAATTAACTTAATATTCCTCGTGGGTTTATTTATATGCTAATCAAATTACATCACAATGCTAAAAGATTACATAAATTATTACGTGATAAATAATTATGAAATAACTTAAAAATCCAACCAAACTAGCCCTATATAGATAATATCAACATAATTAGCATTACAATGAGAAATACATAATTAATTTTGATAATATTTTACAAATACGAATATTCAAAAACCATAATATATCTACAAAAACTATCAATCACTGAAGATTTTTTTTGTTTTTTTCCACAACCTACTATGTAACCTAGTCCTCATCATTATCGATCAATCAAATGGTATCATTTTTATATTTACACGTGAAATTTAGAATTCAAAATTAAATAAATTTCAAAATACGTATGAATGTGTAAATAAAATAAAACTTAAACCTCGTCGTTCAGGCCTCTATTAGCATCACCATTGGAGACAAGGCCCTATTATGAAATCCAAACCTATTAGAATTGATCAGTTGGATCACTATTTGGACTTCGACAATAACAACGTCAAAGGCCAAAATGAAACATCGGACTGAACGCAAATAATCATTACTGACTTGGGTCAGGATAAAATGGGCCCATAGCATACTTATTTGGGCCACATGGTATTATGTTGGGGCCATTAGCAGATTGGGCTGTGGAGCCCAAAAGGCTGTCAGTTCCACAATCAAAATCCTCTTCTTATTCAATTTATCGACAACCCTAATTTTCCAAATTGAAATCAAGAGGAAATACCATTACTTATAATACAAAATATCAATTTAACATAAATAATTTGAAGTGGAGATTTAAAAGCTAAAATTAATCCACCTTTTGAGATTTAGGTTGAAAATCCATAGTCTAGTGAGGAATAAAAATAAAATTCTCAAAGTACTAATTTTTATGTTTTTTCACAAATTCATATATATAATTTAAACAAAATAAAGTGTGCCTTTGATGTGAATGTAGGAACCAAACTTGGACTTCTTCAACTATGAACCAAGTCCTATTTCTGAAATTGAAAGACAGCATTAGGGTCCTAATGCCAATAAAACCAACAAAGCTTTTTAATTCTCAAGTCAGTTTAAGATAAGGATGCAAACAAATTAAGTCGAGTTTTAACCATTTTTTCATACTCAAGTTCGATGAGCAAAAACTCGAGCCCCTTTTTCAGGCTCGACTTGATTCATTACACTTAAACTTGTTGTCAAGCTATAAGCTCGAGCTTGAAAACTTAAATTCTTTTATAAAGAATTCCAAAATTAATATATTTTATTGTAATTTTTTATATATACATATATAACAAAAAAATTGCTCTCAAGCTGACTCGCGAACTTATAAATAAGAATTATTTGGCTCAAACTTGACTAAACGCCTATACGAACCAATCTCAAACTTGAGCTTGAACACTTTTTGAGCCAACTCGTCATACTCACGAACTGACTCGATTTATTTGTATCCCTAGTTTAAGAGTCCATAATAAGGTTAATAGATAGATAAAGTACTGAAAATAATTAAATAAGACAACAAATAAATTAATTTTTGCCATGTGACATCATCCAAATGGTCTAACTATTTTTATATTCAATTATCTTTGTTGAATTAATAGATTTGATATCACTAAATGATCTATTTAGAGATGATCCATGTCCACACCACTAAACCAATTTGAGCTTGTGACATTTTTGTGGAAGAGTCACTTGTGAATGTATTTGGATTGTTTTAGTATAAATATTGAATTGTTTTCATCATAAGAAATAATAAATTCATGTAATATAACTTAGGAAATTAATTCGATTGTGAATCAATTATGGTGGGCAGTCGTTGAGAGTTAGGGGAATCAAAGACCCACCAACCGAAAGGCATGGCCGGCACACATAATATGTCCAAGGCAATAAAGGACAAAATCAAGAAAAAATAATAATAATAAAAGAATAATTGTTTAATTAGACTTTTAAAAGTGAAAAATGTAATTCTATTTTTCATTATAAGCAATGTCTTGCACGTTTGGTATTGTTGGACCATTTCCATTGTCATTGCCCACCCGTTGGACCACTCAGCTGCTGGACGCTTCTGGAGTGACCCATTGCCAAGTGTGCATGAAAAAAATAATATCTTACTATCTAATATGAGAGCCGATGCGCGTGTGAACAGTGCTACCGCGCATGAATATGAATAGTATTACTACACATGATTTTTTTTTTTTTTTTTCCAAACACAAAACGACGACGTTTTTCTGGATAGTGTGGTGTGTGGACTTGTATGCTGGGATACTTTTATTGTATGTTATTTTGTCTCGTTCAAAAAAGTTAGAAGAAAATTAATTTTTCTCCTTATTAATTATTTTTTAGGATAATTTTGACTTAACCAATGGGGAAAATATAATCATCTGTATTAAATAAAAATTGTAGTGACAATTTGGATATAGCAATAATTTTTTAGTGTGTTATAATCATGATACATAATTTTTTGATATTTAAGTTATACTCTTCGTGATTATTTATTGATTTGAGTATTTTTCGAGTTTTACTGAATAAACTTGGCTCTTTTGATGTATTTTTTTTTAAAGAAATTGCTTTCGAAAGAATAAAGTTGTTATCGAAATAATATATATTATGATGTTTGAGAATTGATAAGATTATGAAGCATTGTGAATACTTAGTAAGAGTTTAATTTCGATTTCATTAATTTAAGTTGCATAAGTATTACTTTTTTAGAGGTGATTAAAAAAAATTATTAGAAAGCTACATTTTCCCAATTCTTTTGGGAATTGTTTTAAATTTTTAAAACTTTGTGAACATATAATATGAGATAGTCATTTTCCCGATTATGAAAAGTCAACATTAGAGCTTTTCTACCCAAAAAACAATAAAAATTAAGAAAGTAGGAAATCTTTTTTGGGTCAATGAAGAGATGTTTACGAGGTTTAAAATATATTAAGTTTATTCACAATTTTGCTATTTTTGCACAAGCTATAAAACATCTAGTGGACATAAAAGAAATAGTATTTAAGTTTGGTTTGAACTCTTTTAGCTTAATTTAGTTCATTTTTCAACCATAGTGTTTAATAAAATCCCATCTATTTTTGTGTGGGGAAAACTTTAAAAAGAATAAGAGAGAGAGAGAAAACTTTCCAATTATCTTGGATTTTAGTACAATATTTAATATATGTAAAGGTTTGCATATGTGATTTATATTTCATATATATATATATAATGAAGTAACAAAAATATTTGAAATTTATAATTTTTTTAAAATCTAAGAAATGTATAAACAAATTGTTAAACAACTTATTATTTGTTAATGATATTATTTTCTCATGTTTAAATCACTATATCATAATAAATTTTTTAAAAAAAATTATGTTTTCTAATATTTTAAAATTTACAAACAAGTTTAATGAGTCCAACTCTCCAGTTGTAGGGTGAGCCGAATTTCCAATTCATAAAATTTTTGAAGAGTCATGCGTCCTAATTCTGATAAATCCACTCTAAACTCAACCTCTTGCAAATCTCCTAAATATAGGGATGGAGCAAAAAATAAATAAATTATGGGGCCAAAATTATGAATTATCAAAAATATATATATTTTTTTTTATTTCACATATATAAAAAGAAGTACATGATACGAGATAGTTCAATAGGCTCACAATAGGCCCATTTAACATGCACAACCCAAAATCACTTATGAGCCCAGATGGATTAGATTACTCAACAACAACCATATAGTCGAACATGCTGTTCTCAACTGCATTCAACGGGAGGCTTCAAGCCTTTTCGCCCGATCAACCATCTCTCTGGTCGACTGTCCCGTCTATTCAACCATAATCAACTAGATCGTTCACTCTGGTGATGATTTAAATCTTTGCCGCATTTAATGTTCTGACAAGCAGCATGCCTCCACATTAATGGTGGTGACAGTCGGTACAATCTCTGCCATTAACTCTATCACCAACTCTGCCACCATCTTTGATAGAAAGGCGCTTACCCAAAGTGCTATTCACCTTGAAAAATAGGAGATGATACCACCTGGAACAATACGGGAATTTGGAATGACCATTAACCCCCTAGTAAGGATTAGAGCTATCTACACCTCATAGGGGCATCTTTGAGATATTACACACTAGGAAAATGCTATAAATACCTCATTGCTAGCCACGCTCCAGATAATGCCAAATACACTATAAGCTCCTAATATTCTGTTCAATTATCCGCTTTCGATCAGAAGTAACTTGAACATCGGAGTGCTTTCGCCGGGGGCACCTCGACTAATTTAACATGTGCTGTTATTGCAGATTTCAGACCTTGAGAAATACAACAATTAGATCATTCGACCTCCTTGATCGAATTAGCCAAAACATAACTTTTTTCACTATAAACGACTTTCAATTTTATCAATATAATTGGGCAAAATGCATATTTTTAATAATAGAAGAGACAATTTTATAATTTGAGGATAATAAAAATGTAATATTTTAAAATTTTTTTATAAAAAAATGAAGTTTTAATATCAGCCCCCCACCCCCCAAGCTATCTTTGTCTAAATACCAAAGCCCATATTTGGTCAAGATTCATTTAATTCAATAATATTAATTTCACACATAAAATTTGAAGTGAATAAATCAAATCTAAAAAACTCCTAACAAGTACATATACACATAAATAAAAAAGAAAAATCCACAGCTGTCGTGCGTACAAGGAAAGCCTCTACCAAGAAGCATTAGGAATAAGAACACGCAGGCCGCTGCGACTTCTCCATCAATAAAAACAGTAATTAATCAGTACTTAATGATAGATTAATGCCTAACAGTGAGATGCTGACAAGCAAACTTAACAGCAAAATTATGTCCTGAACAAAACCCTCCATTTTATGACAATGACCTCATCTTGTCCTCGGAACAAACCCACAATTTTCAAACCCCTAAACCAGCTAATCCCATAAAAAGACAAAAATCATAACAAGACACATCAGGACGGACAGTAATCACATATTTTATAATATGTAACACATGAGGAAGAAACCAACAAAGTTAAACAATAATGCAACAAAAGACCAAAAAGTAATAATTATTGTTATTATTATTATTATAATTATCATTATTAATTGCGACATTGTTGAGAACTAAGGATGTAACTCACCAGAAAAGTCAATTGTGAAACAGGGGAGGGGTTTTTTTCCATGTTTTTGTCCTTGTCCAAACCTAGCTGTTTTTTACCATTTAGTGGTCATAAAAAACACACACAGCAAAAGAGCAATCCCAACAACTAAAATTTAAGAGGGTTTGGTTTTGGGATTTTTCAAAGTGGTCCCCTTGAGTGACACCTAAAAAATGTGTTAGAACTTGCATGTTAGTAATTGGGTGGGTTTTTCCTTTTTTCTTTTCTTTTTTTTTAGTTATTTTTTTCCTCACCCTCTTAAATTCTAGTAGTTATTACAAGATACAAATGATGGTTCAATAAGTTGATTAAGTGTAGGATGAGGTAAAGATTCTATTTTAATATTGTTTTACTGATACATGTGGTGAAGATATTGTTCTTAAGAAACATATCCGACAATAAAATAAAAGACTGTATGCTGATTGAAAATTTTGATTAATTTCAATTACTAGTATACAATTATAATACAAATTCAATTCAAGTTTAATCGTAATTTCAAAATATTAGAAATGACCTTGAAATTAACATACATGAGATCTGACAATAATCAAATTCGTCGCCGTACAAAGGTCCAATCATGTTAATCATTGTTCAACCAACATGCATTATTAGGATGTTTTATTCAAAAAAATACCTCAAAGAATGAGAGGTGAAAACAATTTATAAATTACATCAAGACATTTGGTTCTTTCGACGCGGGATAAGACCTCACCATTATAATATGAGGGGAAAAAAAACTTAAAATACTTAATTGGAAAATAATGAATTTGTAGAGTCTTGATTGTAATTGTTACTAATGAAATGCTTCAAACCACCCAAACTTGACTCCATCTAGAAGAAACCATATATATATATACAAATATATATATATATATGTATGTATGTATATATTCTAGGGGTGCGAAGAATTAATCAAATCAACGTCAGATGATTGTGGGATCCAATTGTTTGGACTCTATGTCTAATCATTTTTCTTTGGCAAGATTGTGATGTGTGCTATTTTGGTGGACGGGGTTCTTGCTTTTGGCTTTGCTTTCGGGGGATACACAACGGGACTTCCCCCACCCCACGCACCTATGGTCCACCACTTTTAAAAACGCTGTTCTCAATTCTCCAGCAGATGTCCAATTAAAGATACACCCAAAAAAAAAAAAAAGAAACAAAACAATCCCCTGTTTTGTTTGGCTTTAAGGAAGACTGCCTCAACAGAGGTTATTATCAATCCATCGTGGGATACAAAAATTAAACTGACTGACTGTAAAAAATGATCTAAACATTGATTTTTAACAGCGATGGAAGTGTTCAGAGACAGAACCAAAAAGAAAATTGCAGAAAGTTTGCAAGAAATTGATATAGGTACAAAATTTGTATGCTGCGGAAAAGGTTTGGACCTTTGCCACAGAAGAAAAGCTTCATACTCAGAATTACCAAAATCCCGAAATAAACAAACACTGTTCTTGAAATTAGTATACACTAACATGGAAGGAGAGTACGCTGCATCGTTACATACAAACACCAAGAAAAGATGAAAAAAGAAAAAAGAAAAAAGAAAAATTATATATTTCTAGTACACAAGTATGAAGTACAGATTATAAAAGCATGGATTTCCCCAATCCATGTCCTGAATTAGATTTTTATCAATAATATATAGTCTAAGGGGAACAACAGATTAGCAAAAGAACCCCAAGAACACCTACGTTAGCAGAAGTTGGACCTGGGAAATCTCAAAACCAAGTTGCTCCGCTAAATCCTTAAATGAGTCACAATTTTGAGGGTCTCTCCCGAGGAAGGAGATGGGACGAGAGCTAGCGAGCAGCGATCTTCAAATGCAGAGAACCGATGCTCCAACAAGGTGCAAAATATCATATCACCACCACAAATGACAATGTTATGGACAAAAAGGAGTAATTCTACACAATCATATATAACTACAAACCATCACTGCTACAAGGAAGGGGAGAGAAAGAAAACTCTAGTGTAAATTGTCAAAAGCTTCAGTTATGACGTATAATTGGAGTTAAGTAATTGGGTATTAACAGTTAGAGTGGATGAACCTTTTCATCTCATCCATTAGGCAATGGAAATGATCATTATTCGGCAAGAAATAGAATCCAATTGTTGCCTTTTCAAGATAAAGGAGGTTCACTTCTTGCCCGAATTTCTTGAGCCCTTCGACATATCCCAATTGCCAATCTTGAACAAGATCCAATCCAGCCACAACGACGAGGCTTTTTGGAAAGTTATGCAGACCCTCCAGGCTTCTACTCCTCGGGCCAAATACATTACATGCCGGATGGTCCCTATCGTCCCCTTCAGGTAGATAGGCTCTCCAGTACCAATCCCGATCTTGAATCCTTACAAAATATTTCCCATCCAATCTTTTCTCGGATTCTGTCCTCTCTTGCCCACCAAACAACGGATGAAGAAGAATATTGCCTAATACATCCACACCCTCTTCAGCGGCCCGGACTGCAACGTGATGAGCAATATTACCACCGGAACTATCGCCGGCTAAATAAACATAAACCTTAGAATCCATCCCACTCTGAAGCCATGATCTTGTGTTAACCCACTTAAGAGCCGCCCATCCATCGTCATATGCACAAGGGTACCGGTGCTCTGGGGACCGACGGTAATTCACAGATACAACAGCAGCCTTGCAAGTGATAACAAGGCGGCGGCAAAAGGTATCATATATAGCACTATTGGCTGAAGAATGAACAAAGCTTCCACCGTGGAAGAATACTATTACAGGCACAATTTCAGTAGTACTCAATGGCTTTTCTAGCTCTCCAATCCCCCATTGAGCCTCATCTTCACGGGCAGCCATATAAACTCGGTTGAGGAGACTCGTGGCTCGATCCACAACATCAAAAGAGTAAACCCCATCTACAGGATTCGCGTTTGCGGGCACTTTTCGATCAAGAAATTCATTCAAATCACGATTAAATGTGCCGTCAGGCCGCCTAAGCATGTTATAAGCAAGCTTGAAATTTGATATCAGGATCCATGTATTCAGTGGAACCACTCTCTGCACAAACACACACAGTCCAAGTTTCAGTTTACTGTAAGATTTGAAATATCAAGAACAAAATATAAGTCATACGAAAATTGAGAAAGAAAATTGAACAAATATACACAAGCATCCCAAATCAGCATCATCAACCCAGTAAGGCAATCAGCTGTAAAGGAAAATTTTAAAAAGAACAAGAAAATAACATGCATATCTATAAAAAGAAAGAGAATGAGAAAGTAGAGAAAACAATCTAAAAAAAATCCAACACACAAGCATAAAATCGGTTTATGGGGACTGCTGAATCAGCCGCGCAGAGCAACTAAAAACAAAGAGAAGAATAAAGGGGGAAACAAATGCCAGAGATAAGCACAGCCCGAACCCCCAAAATCAAAGGTAAAAGATTTAATCTTTCACCATAAACCAGACATCTTTCCTCAAAAATCAACTCTTACTTGAACAAGATGCTCAAACCCCCAAGATTAACAGTAAAACTTAGAGAAAAATGAAGAAAATTCAAGAACCCTCATCAAGAAAAGGCCCTAATGCCAGCCCACAAAGAAGCCAACACAAAATTCAGAATAAAATGGGGAGAAAACATGTATAAATACCTTTGATTCATTAACATTTACTTCATTACTGCCTGCCATAAGGAGTTGGCAAAGAATCACTTCTTTGAAATCTTCTTATACGATGATCTCCAGCAAATAAAAAGATGATTTTTTTTTCCTGCTACTATTATTTCCTAACCCAAAACAGCAACTCTGTTTTTGTGTGCTGATACTCCTTTTCTTTTCTCTTCTGATGATTGAGCTTCTCTGAACAACAAACAAAGAAAGAAGACACTTCTGAAAATATGCACAGACAGAGAGGGCTTCAGTTCTCTTACCCAACAGAACTAGAAGAAAGATCAAGAAAAGAACACACACAACAACAAAGGGTGAGACAGAGATAAAAAGGAGCATAAATAAAATAATATTTAAAAATTTAACCCAAAAGAAAAAAAGAAAAAAAGAAAAAAAACAAATAAATGGCAGATAAAGAAGAGATAAAAATTTGAAGGTAGCGTGTGAAATTACTACATTAGATAAGGGAAGGAGTATCTTAGTGAGAGAGAGAGAGAGGATGGGGGTGGAGTCAAAGGCAAAAGAACGACAGAGGGAAGGCGGAGACGAGAGAGACGACAAATGGGGGCGGGCGAAATAAACTGTTTGGGTAGGCCCCACCATTTGTAATATAACTCCAATTTTGGCCATTATTATTTCCATATTACATAAGTAGACCCCTATCTCAATTTTATAGCCAGAATTGATACTTTAAAAATTGCAAAATTAAATCTATGAATATGATAGGATGACTTACCAAATAATGCATTTTATTTTGGTGTCACGCTATGACAAAATTTGTTTAAGTAATATTGGTTATTATAATTCATGATCAATTAGTCCAGTGTCGTGGGCCTCATATTTACATAATATTTATATATATGATATGTTCATATAAACGTAAAATTCACAGTAAAAATCCTAATGAATATTATATATAGATATGCTCATAGAAATAAACAAAATAAAAAAATAATTTTTATACTTAAATTAGAATATTATACTAGAATGCAATTCAAATTATAATAAATACAGTTTTGCCAACCCATAATGAATGTTGATTATACTAATTTTATGGTTAAATTGTAAGACTCTTTGCTAGAAAAAAAATATGCATAACTTGAAAAAATATATTATTAGTTAGTAGAATTATGACACAATACAAATTAGTTTCAGTTTTTCGATTGATGACATTAAATCTTATTTTTATTTGGAGAAGTCGAAAAATTGACATCAACATATAAATTATTCAATTTTTTCTCATATGTGATGAGCTTTTCCATAAAAATAAAATTTCATACTGTTTTTGAAACAAGACCGCATCAAGTTAGGTCTTTCACATCTAATAATAAATATGAACAATAATAATATTATTAATTCAATCTTTAAAAATAATTTATTCATAAAAATAAATTGAACAACACTTTTATGCAAATTAGAGATAGCTATGTGGTTACGTTTGCTGGCTTGATTCATTGCCATCTTTATTTGTGCAAAAAATTCTAAAGACTTCCAAAATAAGTAAAATACCTTTAGGAACGATGCAGCCAATGTGCTATTGTTTAAAAATTTTGAAGAATAATTTTTTGCAATGTGGAAGCTCAAAAGCTAGAAAAGTTAATTAATATAAAATGTTATTAAAGTGTGAAAATAGTTAAAAGTTTGTTTAACACAAAGCCTATTGCCAAACCTTCTTTTGCTAAGTCCATTGCATTTGGTGCACTTATTTGGACAATTACATTTACCATTTTTGTTTCCTTTTGGGTTTCTTATTCCATTTTTGTTCCTATTTTATGTCTCTTCCGTTTTCTCTTGTGGGGGTGCTCTTAGCAATCCACTAGAAAAGACAAGGCAGTGGGGTCTTTTGGGAGTATCAATTTCAAAGGCACATAGTCGTCTACTCTACACTACAATACAATACATTGCTTCAACTAGTCAAACTATCATGTGATTGGCCCATTATTTGTATTCCCCTTTTTTCTTTTTTGAGGTGAAACTATGCAATTCTTGATTAGATAAATATAGTTACATTATAAAATTAATTACTTATAGCACTATAGCATTATAAAATAATTCAAATAAAACCACCTTGTCCTGTAACAACATTGAAGATAAAAGTTAATTTTCACTCAACGAGAATGCATCGAGTTAAAATTTATTGTTTGTTACATATTAAATAATTAAATTATCTTACATTATTTAACTTGTATCAGAAACTTCTACTAACCTTGAAATAAGTATTCATTCTCATAAATACCATTGAAAAAGTAAAAGACTAAGAAAATTTTGACTCACCAACAATAAAAAGAGATTTATACGAAAAATATAATAATTTGAATAATATATTAAAAAGAGATTCCATAAAATAAATATATTTTAGAAGATGCGGACGACGATCATATAAAATGAGATTGCTCTTCAAAATTAAATTTAGTTACTAATTTATGAAATGACAAAATTTAAACATCACAATAAATTTTACGTTGATTTGTTACCATGTGGTATTTCCCAAGATTCTCGCCCAATTTACGAATATATCCAAAAAGGAAAAGAAAAAGATGTTTTGGAAGTAGTCAAAAGGGCTCTGTCCATAGGCGTACTTGTAAGCAAGCCATCCACAAAAGCGGAAAAGGAAAGGGCAGACAACAGTTTTTCCTGCGTGCGGCCAACGCCAAGCCAAGCCACGTGGCGACGAAGCGCCCCCCAGCCCACCCTCTTTGAATTGACTAAACAGCCCTTCACTTTTCCACGAAACCACAATCCCACCCCCACGGGAAGCGACACGTGTTTTGTCGTTTAGCGGTAAACGCGTGACGGCATGTTTTTTGTCAGAACGCCGGGGTGTGGGCCCCTCCCTCCTTTATTTCCCTTTTTATTTATTATTTTTTTAATGTAAGAGGGGGGCGCCGGGCGGGTGGCGCTGGGGCTTTGATTTTTGTCGTTCTCTGAGTGTAATTATTAAATTTCCTCAAAGCCACTGACACGTGGCGGCAGTGGGAGGGGCAGAAAGGGAAAGGGGCCCGTTTTCATTTTTGGAGACGATACTAGGAAAGGAGTGGGACCCACCGGGGGGCTAATGTCCTCACATCTCGAAACGTGGCTGCATTTTTTTCCTTTGACAATTTTGCACTGATGGACAGGATTTTTTTCTTTTTTTTATATAAATATTTTATTTTATTTTTTTCTTGGAAACGTTGAACAGAAGGGATGGCTGTGTGCATACATAAAGAGGAAGAAAGAAATACCAAAAATACATGGTATCTGTACAGTGTACACCGATTAACTGGAATCTTTGTGTAAAATTGCACTTTGTCCTCCCCCAAACTTACATATTTTGCAATGGACTCCCTATAAATATAGGAAATTTTTTTGGCCACTTGACAATAAAAGGAGCGATAAATTTACAATATGTTAATTTTTAGGCTCGTCACAGGCTAATGAAGGACATAAATACCTTTTTTTCTCAATCTTTTTTCTTAATTATTAAAAATTAAGTATTTTATATGTACGAGATATTATAAATCATTTGATTCTTTACTACTCATAAAATTAGGACCAAAATCATAGTTTTTAGAACCATTCAATTACGTAACAATTTTAAAAGATTTATTCAAAATAAATGAAGTAAAAAACTTGTTTAATATCAATTAATATATCTCAATAATAATTGTCAGATCACTTAATAAGAAGAGAACAACGACGACTATAAAGCAGTCATCTTCTTTTAACATTTGTGACTTTGAATATCAAGAGTTATCTTCTATCAGTATATATTTATGAGTTATATATAATACTCTCTCCCCCTCTTTCTCTGTCATTTGAAAATGCAACTTATTATTGCTCTTCAAGAAACTATTGCTTACGTAATTTTAATTCGCAGCATCCTTTTGAAAATTCTATTATGGTTAATTCAGAAATGGCATGTGATCGATTTTCATATCATAATCACCTATACATCAATGGATGCTCAAGTAAGTAATTTGTTGAGGGTGCACAATGCTTTTTCCATATATTGGGGGGTTTATTGTGGAATTTTAAATTTTGAGGGGGTGAGGGAAAATTGTTTTTATTTTTGTTTTGTTCTTTTAGTAGGGGAAGAGAAATGTCATAATGACCAAAAGTATTACGCATAACACTCACTAACCAACAAAAAATTGATATGGGAAGACCACACGAGAAATGTGGAGGGATTTTCAAAATACAAACTCCGAGGTTGCTTCAATAAATTCGTGGCCGTTGTTGGTAATTGGCAAGTATGCCTCTCTTCCTTTGTGAGACATCTTCTCTTCTAATAAGACAAAAGTATTATTGGAAATGCAAATTCTATTTGTACATGCATGTAAAAAAGCGGTATATATTTTTTATTTTAATTTATATTTAATTTTATATTTTATTGTATGAATATAATATATATATATATATTAAATATTTATTTATAAAAATAATTAATTAAAAATTAAATACAGTAAATATATTTATACATTATATTAAAATAGGAGATAAAATACAGAACGAAATAAAATATCCAAAGTGTTAAAAAAGATTTACATGAAAACATTGTTAATCATGAGATATGAAGGAAGTGGGTATTGGATGTTGTTGGGTAGTTGCATGCATGATTAAGAGGGGTATTTGATGAGATGATAAGTTTATTAAGATACTTTATAAAATATTTGAGGGCTTATAAAATATTAATGTTTAGTAAATTTTTTTGAAAAGATTTTTTAAGTATTTTTTAAAATAAAATGTTAAAATCTTATAAATTTTTTTAAAATTTGTTATTAATTTATAAATTTTAAAATTTTATTTTATCCACGCTTCATGAACTTATTTTTAAAATAAAATATAACATTTGATAAGCTTAAAGTTTTTTATAAGGTCCAGGGATTTAAAAAGATTTTAGATGAATTTAACCAGAGAAGTATTAACTTATTGAATTTCTTGTAAAGAAGTCGTATATTATGTCGAGTTCAGTGTTGATGATAAATGTGAAAATAAGGATTTTTTTTAATTAAAATGATATATTTTGTAATAATTTAATAAAAATATTTACAAAATAGAATTTTGAAAAAGAATGGGAGAATTAATACCCCTGATGCGTTTGGTGGGGTAGAAAGAAACATAAAAGGCAACAAATCTAAGATGATTGATTGGACCTTTTTCTCCATTGCAGAAGGAAAAGATTTTTTTCCTTCTTTTGTTTGCTGGAAAGTGAGAGAGTGGGGAAAATAAAATAAAATAAAATGAAATTCAATTCTATATCACATTTTTTAATGTCCTTTTTTTTTTTTAGCAGAATTGAATGAATCTTCAATTATTTTCTCACATTTTTTAAATAAATATTATAATTTATCTATCAAAATAGCTAATAATAATAATGTTCTCTAAATTCCATTAAAACCACATAATATAAAGATTTATTCAAAAAAATAAAAATTTAAAAATAATAATACATTAGGACAAAAAACTTTAGCAGAAATTTAATTTAATGTAAGATGCATGTTGCAGGTCGAATTTTAGTGGGAATCTATTTTTTTTTTTAAATTTACATAAATAGAGTAATAAAAAGGACATGCCAAAATACAGTAATCCTAAGATTCTCCCGACGCATATTTCTTTTGGATAATGGCCTCCGCAAGAGCCACGCAGCTATTGTTTCCACCTCTGGTAGCTCTTGTCCAAACATAGTCCCTCTTATTTTTATCAAATTTTACCAAGTTGTTGCAAGAAAATGCATTCAAATTCAATGGAAAATTGCCAATTAATTCAACATATGTTACATATTTCCAGTTTTTATTATTTTAATTCGATCAAATTTGGTTATATTACTATTGTCTGAATTGAAAATTCTAAGACATGTTTAAAAATAATTTTAAAAAAATGAACTTTCGACTCGAGAATGCAAAAACGTTTACACGGAGTATTGGCTTTGGAAATTTCATTCAAGAGGCAATGAGTCAAGTTATGATTAGATGTTTGAATTATAAGTAATTAAGGTACTCACGGAACTATGATTTGATAATTATTATTATGTGTGATGATTCATCTTATTATCTTGCACTGCATTTACTATGAATTTACGAATATATCCTTAAAAGAATTTTCTTAGAATGTCTCTAAAGGGGTGTTTGGTTTCATTTTCAATTCAATTTTTCAACTATTTTAAAAATAAAAATCATCGCTTTTTAATCATTTTCACCAAATATTATTTTTATTTTTATTTTCAAAACATATTTTTCAATAACTTATATATCTTTTCTAATAACATATATATTTTCTTTCTTTATTTCATTATTTCTATTTATTTCTATCTACAACCGATTAAAACTAACATAATTATTACATTTCCAAATATTTCATCCAAACACATTTTTAATTTCACATCACATCACATAATTAATTTTTACCAAAATAAAAATACTGAAAACTAAAAATAAGTGGGGAAATGAAAGCAAACAGCCACTAAGTTTTACGAGAAATTAAATGGAATACCAATTGGTAAAAAGTATATATATAAAAAAAGGTGTTAGTTATATGAAATATTAAGGGCCTGTTTACTTTATTTCTATAGCCACCTTGTTCACTTTTTATTATTTCAAAAATAAAAATCATTACTTTTTAGAAATTTTCATCAAATATTATTTTTATTTTTATTTTTAAAACGCATTCTCTAATAACCTATATATCTTTTCTCAATAATCTATAAATTCTATATCTCTATTCCATTATTTATATCTTTCTCAACTTACAACCTAGTAAAACCCAACATAATCATTATATTTCCAACATTTCATCGAAATACAAGTCATTTTCAATAATTAACTTTTCAAATTTTATAAATGATGAAAATAAAAATTGAAAATGGAAATAAAACCAAACAGGACCTAAACATTTTTTGGGGGTTATTACTTTATTAACAAGAAGTGCAGGGACAGTGCTGGGAATTTGCAGTGATTGATTGTCGTATATAAAGGTGGCTAAGCATGTGCCACACACACCGAAACAAAAACATAGCTCCACGTCCCCTACACTTCTAGCCTTTGCATTGTCACTTTTTTCCTCCCCTACCCTATGCGTGTTTGTTGCCATATTCCAACTTCTTAAAATGAATATTATTAAATAAAAAATGCAAAAAGTATCACATATTTTTACAAATAATCCCATCTTTTTCCTAAGATTTTTACAAAATTTTGAGAGAATTAGAAAATAAACACACTTGTACAAAAATGATGCAATACTTGAAGTTGGAGTAGTGTTGTTGATTTTGATTTCCACCTAGAATACTAGAAAATAAGCATATGATTCCAAAGTTAATGAAGTACTTGATACAAGAATTGTGTCGTTGATTTTGAGTTCAATTCTGAAGGTAGTCAGATTTTGATTAGTCAAAAATAGTGTAAAGCCGTAAGAGAGTGTCTAAAGTTTCAATAATAGTCGAAAATGTCAAAGAGAGCAGCATGTTTCATTTAAGTGATTTTGTATCAACTTGTATTCAATCATGAACATTGATATTTATATGTTGAAAATAATTCAGAAGCATGACATGTGTTTGTATACTTATCAAATGAATAAGACATCGACATATTGAATTGTCATTGCAGAATTAGTCAGATAATTGAATTAGTACTGCTGTTTTGAAATCTTATCGTTGTTGCATTAATTATTTTTCTTTTTAAATATTTATATGAATGATAGCCTCTTTGTTATTATGTCAATTCTATAGTAGCATTTTCATCCTTTGGTAGGGAGATGATAGGGTTAGGTCTATCAATCTATCATCTAATTAAGATGAACCAAAAGGTTAAAATTCTATCTCAAAATTGAATAAACACATCGGATGAAATTGCCCCAAGCATCTCATCTATTTGGCAATGACCAATTAATATAAGTGTAACATATTGGTGGGCATATATTAATTTGGGCTTTGTCTTTGGGATTAGTTTAAGTAGAATAAAGTTTAAAAAAGAGGGGGGAGTGGGCCAACAAAAGAATTTGGCCTTTAGTGTGTGAGGTCAACAACTGGGAACAGTGTTTGGCTGGTAGTGCAATTGGGGTCAATTCCACCAAGTGGAAAAAAGCCTCACTCATTACTCATATGTTCATTTTTAGACCAAAACAAATTCTGCACTTATTTTCCTCACTGACTCACTGTTTGGCATTTGTCCTTTACCAAGGGCTCCTTTTTCCTTTTTCTTTTTTCAATGTGAAAGGGCAATAGGGAAAAAAATCTAGGTAATGTTTGGATATGAATTGTATATTTAGAATTATATATTTTGAGATAATGAATTTTGAAAGTTGAGTTGAAGAATGTGATATATGTTTATTATGTATTGGGTATAATTAGAAAATTGTTTTGGAGAGTTCTAATATGTTTGCGAGACAATTTATACTGTAACAGTCAAATTAATGTTTTTTTGTTAAGTTTTTGGATGAGAATGAAATTGAATAATATTTTTATTATAAAAATAATAATAAAATATATAATATGTATATGGGATAATTAAATATGATTTTTTTAATTATAAAAATAATAATAAAATATTATAATATGTGTATGTATGTATATGGGGATTTTGATAATAAATTGATTTGAAGAGGCATTTTGAAAATCAGTATGTATTGTTTTGATAAAAAAAGTGATACGTATGTTTAATTATGTTTTGCCAAAATGTAACCAAACATAGCTCTAACAATTCATTTAGGTACGGGGTTTTAATATTAAATAATAATTATGACAACAATATTTTAGGTAGAGAAAGTATTATTTGACTACGCTTTCAATTTGATTTGAGTTTGAGAAATCATTATTCCCATATCAAGTCAGGTAGAATTAGTAAAATTCAACTCGATTTGAATTTGAGGATATGAAATGCCGAAAGCACAAAAATATTTAGGCTTTGTTTGGTTATGTTTCTCCAAAACAATATTGTTTTGGAGAAACATAATCAAATATATCCTTCTTTTTTTTTAATTACACATTATACAATATATGCATACATATATTATATATATTATTCTAATATTAAAAAAATAGCTCAATTCCTTTTTCACTCTAAAAATCCAACAAAAAAGCATTGATTTGACTGTTACAGTAAAAAATATCTCTCTCAAAACAAAAACAAAAACATCAAAAAATAATTTTTACATTATCCAATAATTCATTCTTCCAAAACACATAATAAAATCAAATAAAAAACATAACCAAACATTCTCTTAGATTTTTTGGTGTTCGCCTAATAAAAAATCTACAATACTTGAATCAATAAATAGAAGATAAAAATATCGAAAAAAAAATAGTAAATGTATGTAGCTGTCACTTGACGAGTAAAGCATATTGAGTTTGCTTAATTTGAATCGTTCAAGTCTTTCTGAAAACATTTTAAATCGATTCAGTTGGAGTCAACTTAATTCAGCTTAAAAATACACGGCTCTTAGTAGTACTTTGGCATTATACGAATTTTCAAAAAATATGACTGCTCATGCCGACAGTGAAAAGTAGAAAAAAGAAAATCCCCTAAATTGATTTCACATTTTCGCCTGCCAAACTGATTAGGTTAAGTTGCCCTTAGACTAAACTAGTAATTTATACACATCAAACACAAAATACTCATACAGTCTAATGTGGAAAATAATTAAGAATAAGATGCATCTTGACCTGATCCAACGCTTTCCTAATACGAATTCATCCCCCCTTTAGCCAAAAATTTGGTTGGATTGAGTGTATAATGTATATACGGAACTTGTTTCGAAATAAATATTTCACTAAGGGGGTGTTTGGTTTCATTTTCAATTCAATTTTTCAACTATTTCAAAAATGAAAATCATCGCTTTTTAATCATTTTCACAAAATATTATTTTTATTTTTATTTTCAAAATATATTTTTCAATAACTTATATATCTTCTCCTAATAACATATATATTTTCTCTCTTTATTTCATTATTTCTATCTCTTTCTGTCTACAACCTATTAAAACTAACATAATTATTACATTTCCAAATATTTCATCCAAACACATTTTTATTTTCACATCACATCACATAATTAATTTTTACCAAAATAAAAATACTGAAAACTAAAAATAAGTGGGGAAATGAAAGCAAACAGCCACTAAGTTTTACCAGAAATTAAATGGAATACCAATTGGTAAAAAGTATATATATAAAAAAAGGTGTTAGTTATATGAAATATTAAGGGCCTGTTTACTTTATTTCTATAGCCACTTTGTTCACTTTCTATTATTTCAAAAATAAAAATCATCACTTTTTAGAAATTTTCATCAAATATCATTTTTATTTTTATTTTTAAAATACATTCTCCAATAACTTATATATCTTTTTTTAATAAGCTATAGATCTTATCTCTATAGATTTTTAATACGAATTCATCCCCCCTTTAGCCAAAAATTTGGTTGGATTGAGTGTATAATGTATATACGGAACTTGTTTCGAAATAAATATTTCACTGCTCAATTTTTCTTAAATATAATAGCAATAATCTTCGTTTTATACAAAAAGGACGAAATAAATAAATAAATAAAATTTGTAATATCCAGACTATAGAGAAACTATATAGCAAATAGGGTAATATCGATCTCCATATTAAAAAATATAATTTTATCATTATCAAACACAAATACATTATCAAGGGTATATAAGTAATTTCAATCAAAAAATAATATTCCACACCCCCACTATTCATTCACATTGTTCTCTCAAGTGCACATGGCCTCACTAGTTAATTAACCTTTATTACAATAAAAAAGTATATCGCCATATGGGTAGTAAAGTGATAAAAAGACTATAAAAGTAAAACAAACAGCTATGTACAGGTGCATGAACGAAACCTCAACAGTTGCTGTCGTTGGGTTCCATAGTTCGATGTGTCGAATTTTGTTGTGTTGTATGCGTACAAGGAAGAAGCGGTTGCATAATTTGATGTCGTTATTATTACGGTGGCATTAAAAAGACAGAGTCAGCAATTAACATCAATTTACGCGTGACTGCACTCTGCTGTCTCCATTGGTGTATTTTTCTTGTGTTTTTAATTCTAAGGATTATTATGTTTTTCTTAATTATCTTCTGACCGCACCGTCCATTATCAAACAAGCCCACGTTGTTTGTGTATTAGTGCACTACAGCCTTTGTTTATATAAGGGCCTATCCTGTTGTGTCTGGAGTGAATTGTAAAAAATATTTTGGGAGGATGGATTTTTGAGAAAAAATTTAAAGAATGTTTTATATATATGTATATATTTTTTGTTCAGAGAAATATAGAAAATAATTTGAAAATGAGTTATTTGCTTTTTTATATTTTGGATAGAGATACACTTTACTATTAATGTCAAATCAGTTGCTTTTTTTATTGAATTTATAAAGTGAAAGTGATTTATATATATGTATTTGTAATGATTGAAATATGGTTGTATGGTGTTTTGTGAACGAATTATGAGGATTTTTTGAGTATTGAAATTTTATTTTTTGGAAGATAGATTGAAGAATGTATATCCATTTTGTAATTATTTTGGGAGAATGAAAATTTGGGAAAAACCAAGAGATTTTGAGAGCCTAAGTGTTTTTTATGTTATAATAATAAGGATAATATTTTTTATTATTTTTTGTTTTTTTTCCTTATGATGTCGTTGAGTGGAGAAATTAGAGTTTTTCTTGAATTAGTGTACTTTAGGAGGAAAAAAAAATTACTCGATGGAAAAAGAATAGTTATTAGGTGCCCCAGAAAAGCTTTCTTATGAAATATTTGTTTTTTCTTGAACAAAATTGACGAACCAAAGGGGTGGAAATTTGTATGATAAAAAATATGGACAAAATAATTTATCACAGTGCAAAAATTGTCATTAATTATGTGTGTTGAATGAAAAAAATATTATTTTGTAAAAATAATAATTTTTACAAGTTTAGTAGTAGTAACGAGAGTTTTGTTAGAGCACCTCCATCGAACTGTGACTAAGTTTTAATAGTCACTAAATTTTTAGTAAATATTTGTAACTATATAGTATAATGATAATTTAAAACACTAATTTTTTCATTATTATAAACTGTATTACGACAAAAATAAAAATTACTATAATTTAAAAAGTATCATTAATAATGCAATAAAAGCTATAATTATTATTTAATTATGTCATTAAAGTGGAATACTAATAAAAATATAATACTATCTGACAATTTACAATTATTTAAATATTTACAAAATCCATGCTATGAAATGTATATAACTTGTTTTTGTTTTTATTTTTATTTATTTTTGGGGTGGGTTGGGCGGGGCGGGGGTGCAGTGGGACAAGGAGGCATGGGAATCCCTTTCCTTTTGACTTTCTTTCCCTCCCTTTCCTTTTGACATATACATTCTTGAGATTCCCGCATTTTTTAAACTTTTCCACAATTGCACAGTGAATTCCTCTTCTTGCAGTTCACGACAAAATCACCTATTAATTAAATATCAGCGACCAATGATATCCAAACAGAATAAAGAAAATAAAAATCAACTTAATTACTTTTATGAACAGTAATTATTATTATATAAACGTAAACGACAAATTAATTTTTGTAGAAAAAATTGCAGCACCTAATATCCGAGTGATGGCGATTGGTGACTGAATGACGATTGCCATGACGGGAACAAAGAAAATGACGAGAATAGATGATCCCATTCAAGGAAGCACGATTTTAGAAGCCAATAGGAATTCTATTCTCCAAATTTATTTAAATAAAAATAAATAAATTAATTTTTTTTAGAAGATATCAAGATATTATCCTATCAACATGTATGTATTTAAAGGGTCTATTCGTTATTAATAATACAATTTTTAGAAATGAAATTCTCTACCAACGTGTGCTGCCAAAATAATTCTTCGATGTAACAAAATCTCCATATTTAACAATATATTCGATAAATAATTATACAAATTTGAATTTTTCACATAAAATTTTGCTATAATTTTGTATCAAGCACGTATTAACATGTAATCATAAAGTAAAATATAAAATAAAACACAAATGTTCCACAAGCACAACCTAAAAAGGGTGTTGAACTTGGGATATTTGTCTCATCATCATGCATTTAAAAGGGTCTATTCATTTTTACTGGTACAATTTTTAAAAACGAAGGCCATGCACCTTTTTTCAAATTCTCTACTAATGCATGTTGCTAAAATAATATTTCGATATAATAAAATTTCCATGTTTGATAATAAATTTGATCAAATACTATACAGATTAGAATTTTCACATAAAATTTTGCTAAAACTTTTTATTCGACAGACGCGTATTGACATATAATCGTAAAATAAAATATACAATAAAATAGAGATAATCCACAATCTTCGAGCACAACCTAAAAGTGTTAATTAGTGGGCCAAATAATCCAACAAGATGCACATAATTAACATCGCATTGGAGTAGAAAATAAGCCAAGAAAAAGATGAGATCGAAGAGGGCGTGCATTTGTTTTTGTTTTTATTAGCTACATAACAAAACAAAACAAACCAATAAAGATACACGTAGTTCAAAGCTCAAATCTAATCACTTTTCCAAGGAAAAAATATTAGAGAAAAGAACAAAGAGCAGTTATGTCATAAAAAAGCTTAAGAAGAGACAAATATAGGGACAATGAAAAATAAAACAGCAAGATCAGGACCTTTAATCTTGGGATTATCTAATCATTCCATAATCTCTTCGTAATCTAAAATTTAACCCTTAATTAAGTCAAGCCTTCATCCAATGGATGACCCCTTGTGGGCCTCTACTCTTCAATCCGCTCATAAATTGTCTTAAAAATCCCGGATGAGTTTTAGATTCGGGCCACGATTTTAAGCCCAAAACTCAGCGTACTTTTGGACAACCTAAGATGTAAGCCCACTTAAAAGTATTGTTTTTCATTTGGGCTTTTTGGTCTGAAGCCCAATGGGTTAAAGCCCGTTAACTACTGAAACAGTATATTTGCATTTTATTTGGAAAAAAATAAAATAAAATAAAATTTTGTTGTTGTTTCACCTTGTATTTGTGAGTTCGGACCCAATCTAGGTTTTAACCATATCCTGAAATTGCATGGTTTGTGGTTTTTGTCAGTAGGGGTGTTCTCGGATTGGGTTGGGTCGGGTCGGGTTAAATTGAGTTGAGTTGAGTTTGTAAGAAAAATTAATTTAAATCAATTAAATTTAATTGGATTGAGTTTTATAGAATTGGATATCCAGATCTGAATCGAACCAAATCAATCCAATTTAAAGTGGGTTGGTTTGGGTCGAGTAGTCGAGTATACCTTCTTAATTTTATTTTTTATTTTGCCTTTTGAAAAATTAGATATTATTTTGATTATATATTACATTTTAATTACTGAAACAATTAAAAATTCAATTTTGAGTAGGTAAAATATTGAAATTAGTATATTACAATAGGACCAAAATATTGAAATTAGTGTACTATATGACCATTCAAATATATATCACATTTTAATTTTTAATTGGATAGTCGGGTCAGATTGGGTTGGGTATGCAAAAGTTGAACCCAAGCCCAAAATAATTGTTAATTAATTTTGATAAGGTTTTATCTAATTAGACCCAATTATTTTATCAAATTCAAATCAATTAATTTAATTTAATTTGATACAGGTAATTGAATTCATCGAATAAATTTGACCCGATAAACACCCTATCTGTCGATAGTAAGAGAAGAAATTTCTAGTTTGAGTTAGGATAGACTCATGATAAATACAAATTTTGCCAACAATGTGCATATGACTTATTTGGTAAATAATAAGACTTATATTTGAAAGTACAAGCACGCGTTTTGACTTATGGTTGGTTCAACGAAAATTTTTCGGGCCTTAAAGTACTTATGTGGTCAAAATTAGATAAGTCCAATAGACAACACCCAATATAAAGATGAACACCTTTTTATTTGAAATATTTATTTTCATTACAATTTTTTGATAA
>JACGDI010005281.1:107270-143627 GCA_014898725.1 Jacaranda copaia | reverse complement strand
CCTGTCCATCTCTTCCCTAGTTATGCCAACGGAAAAGACAAACTTGATTTTTAGAAGCACATCAAAGCTATTATTTTTAATTTTCTGGATTCAATGATGCCAGTGAGACTACTAGCCCATATTACATGCTATAGACTACTTGGTCATAAAGCACTCAAAATGAAATTCAGTTCTTGGAGCATAGATTTCCAATTGAAACTTTGTCTTTCTTCCTCATCCCTATTAGTAGCACATTTTTCAGTATTTTGATTCAATGTAAGATGCTGTGCAAATCTCTCTGCCCAAGTACTGGGCTAATAGTTTGTTTATCTCATCTTATGTTCTTTGCAGCTGTCAGAAATCTGTTGTTTTCTTGGGTTCAATTGTGTAATGATGCAAGAATGAAGGAATGGCCATCCCAAATATGATGAACTTAATCACAAGGGGTAATCAAAAGGGAAAGTTGAGAAACTTTGTGCTATGATACCAAAAACGTTTTGAAATCTTGGTTATTTCTTCCCAAGTCTTATGTGTATAATGATCATAATGTTAGATATGCCCCTTATAATTGTGAATAAGTCCATGATATTATAAGGACCCATGTCTTTTTATTAGGTCTATTTAGACTTAACCAATTCGCAACCTAAGCATACTTACTCATGGATACAAAACGGCTAAACAATACAAATTTGGCCATCTCAACCATGTTTATTTGTTACTAAATAAAAGATACTTGTGAATATTTCATATTTTAATATATAAAAGTGCGCATTTGTTAATATTTAATTCTCGCACAACATTTTACCTCTTCATTTTCAAATATTAACTTGAATGTAAACGGATTTTCATTACACCCTCGTTACCCCAACCCCTTTTCTGACTTGTAATAAAGAAATATTTCCAAAACTCAACAGTTAGAATGCCTCCTCCATGACTAGTGTGGACATAAACCTAGTATGCACATAGATATGTACACAAGAAATGCAACCAAGCAGTTTCACTGCAAATTCACAAAAGAGTTGGGAAGAAAGCAACCTTATTTGCCCAATAATAAAAAAAAAGACCGAGTAATCCCTTGGCCTGGTCAAGAAGTTGGATTTGTTGAATCTTTTCTCATCAATATTAACTTAAAAAAAACAAAAAAAAAAAAAAAAGCATGTACTTTTCCATCCTCAACTTGACCAAAAAGTTCATCAATTTTCAAATCTCTCAATATTCTCTAATTCCTGTAAACTTCAATGTCACCATCTTCCCTCCTCCACCATCCATAACCAGCCAATCTAAATTCATAAAAAAATTTGATATAGGAAAACAATGTCACATATAATACTAATACTACAGAATCATGTAATATAACATATGATTTAATAATCAGAAGCAATCAAACCAACTCCATCATAACCATCATCATCTTTCTCCCCCATAACCCACCCCAATATTTCTTGATCAAACTCAATCTCAATTCCTCAAACAAGCTCATGGACAGGCTAATCAAGCCGGAAGTCCAGGTGCTCGACGTATTGTTCATGAGAGGCCAAAAGTGCAGCCAAACTTTCAAGATAACCAACCTGATGCACACTATGCCTGTGGCCATTTCCCTCACAACTTCCAATCCAGCAATCTTTTCCTTCCCACAACCCTCCTCTATTATCCCACCTCTTTCCACTGCATCATTCATAGTCCAGTTGAACAAGCCATGTGATCAGCCTCCTCTCTCCGCTCCACCGGATACAGTTTTTGTTCGATCTTCCATGCTTCCCACTGGGAAAGCCCATCAAGATGATCTCCGCCGTCTGTTCTCAAAGCCAGGGCCTCATATTTTTAAGGATGCCACTCTCCCCATCTCTTTTGTAGGGCCCCATGTGGCTGAGTTCATTCTCTCGCCTCCGTCCAAGCCGTTGGAAGTCAATTTTCTTTTTGCAAAGGCCATTTCTTGGTGTGATGAATCCCAGCTGACTTCTTTGCTCAGAATTGCTGCCATGAATGGGAATTCACACTTCATTCCGGCCCTGATTGAGGCCGGTGCTGATGTTAATGATAGGGATTCTGTGGGAGAGTCTATTATGTCCTTGGCTGTTAAGTCTGGAAAAGCTGATGCCGTGCGAATCTTGATTGAATCTGGTTGTGATATTGATAACAAGATCGATCGGTTTTTACACGATGCAGCAGCTATGAACAGAGTGGATTTGATGGAAATTCTATGTTTAGGCTATGTAGATTTTGATTTGAATTCAGTAAATTCTCAGGGCCAAACAGCCCTGCACCTTGCAGCCATCCATGGTCAAGTGGAAGCCCTTCAGTTTCTTGTTTCAGTAGGAAGTGATGTTGACATAACTGATTTTGATGGCCTGACGGCCCTCCATTATGCAGCACAAGAAGGCCATATTGAGGTGGTAGATCACTTGCTAAACCATACCATTTTTGCTAAATATGCCGTCACTAATGAAAGGAAGACGGCGTTTGCCTTGGCAGTCGACATGGGCAATTCTCATCTATACGATTCATTGCATTTAGGGGACCTGCTGCAAAGAGCTGCAAGAATAGACGATGTCCACTCCATGAAGAGTTGCTTGGCTCAAGGGGCTAAGGTTAACGGTAGGGATCAAAATGGTTGGACTCCTTTGCACCGGGCAGCATTCAAAGGACACATGGAAAGTGTTAAACTCTTGGTTAGCCATGGGGCTCGGGTTGATCTTGTCGATGGCATGGGATATACACCTCTTCTTCGTGCAGTTGAAGCAGGCCATGTGGAGGTAGCTATGTATCTTTTGTCTCATGGGGCTAAAGCCAGTCTCAAGAGCCTAAAAGGAATGCTGAGTTCTGATATAGAGTGTTACAAGAACCATCCTTCTCTTGTGAACCCTTTGCATCAAGAGGAAGAGATAGCTTGAAACTTGGAAAACTTGTTTTTGTTTTTAACCTTATAAGTACCCCTTAATCTTTTTCCTGTACATAAGTTTTGTGATTTTTCTGAAGTATGAATCTTTCTGTATGGAGATGATTGATCAGATTTTGTCCAAATTAGAGTTGTTTCAAGTTCTTTCTCTCTTGCAGCTGTGCTTAAAACTTACTGCTTTCAACTTCTCTCGAGTTTTCTTGGACCAAGAAAAGATCCAACAAATAGCAAGCAGAGAAAACAGTGGGCAAGAAATGGTTGAGAAGAAGCAACAATACAGATTCAATAAGTTTAATTTCATGTTAATTTCATTAATAGTAATAATAAATAAATAAAATGCATCTCTTCAACGAAAAAAATATAAAAATACAAAAATTAAAGCATAAAGTTACACCATTTAAAATACGAAAAATGGTTTTACTTAGTATTTTCTTATTAAAATTCAAGGGCTAAATACAAGGTCAACAATTCAACCAGATTGACCAAGAAAAAGAGAAAAAAGGAAGAGTTGTACTAAAAATTCTTTCTACCTGATTTAAATTATTCCTTTTGAGCTCTAAAAATGAGACTCTTTCGAATAATTCAAAATTGAATTTATGTTGCTAATGTGAGAATTATTTGATAATTATTATGGTATTAAGTCTCTTTCATTGGCAATCAGATTAGTTCCATGATATGTGCAATAATGCTTGAATTGGTTGGGATGTCATTTCATGCCCACATAATCATCATTGGCAAAAAACAAAAGTCCACTTTTTTGCTTATGTAATGAGTTGTTAATAAATCTCATAAACTCCCAATATAAAATGAAGAACTCCATCATCTAAATTCTATTTAAACAATTGTTTTGGATGCCGGTTTCCCAACTTATTGAGGTCCCAATGGGTAGTAGAAATCATCTTATTTTTTGAATATAACGATCATGGAGTAGTTGTATTCTAGTAATTGGAAAGAAAAACTTTCTACAATTTTGACTGATTAGACATTATGAATGATATGAAGTCTCTTTCAACGATGATAAGAGTTGAATTTATTATTGTTATTTGTAAGAAATTTAACTCTATTGAATATGTATCACACTGATGGCATAATATTGCATAAAATTTTATTGTATGAATAAACTGTATGGTTTAGTTTATAAATTGGATCGTGTGTTTGAAAAAAAACACTTAATTTATTTACATTTGATTGGAATTTTGCGGACTAACGCTTTATGTTACGAAATCATGAATAACCTTTAATAAAAAAAGAAATTTTGTTCAAATATTAAGATCATGGACTACTTGTATTCAAATAGTTGGAAAGAAAAACTTTCCACTATTTTGACTAATCAGACAATATGAATTACATAAAGTCTCTTTCAATGACTAATTTTGCTTCAATAAAAATCAACCCATTAGAGTAGGTGGAAGATGTTGCTTCAATTTAAGATATTTGAATTAATTCCATAGTCATTGATGCGATTTTTCAACAATGCAAAAGACAAAATTACGCTTTTTGCTTCCAATACTTAAGATCTTATGATTTGAGAGATAGAATTGAAGATCATCAAATGGATAGAATCTTACTCCATTTAGATACCAATGCAAATAAGCCAACAACAATATCAAACCCCAAATCCAAAGAGTTGTTGCAAGTCAAACTTAAAGAAAATTCACAAGGCATAAATACCAAAAGATTCTAATGCTTAAATATTTTTCTAAAATGGCCGGTCAATGAGCCAAACTTCAAATAGGGAAGGCTAAGCTCCATGACTTTGGGTTTGAATCCAATTACAATGGGGGCATTTGTTTATTTTTGTAAAAATTACTTATTTATTGATTGTTGCACAAGAATTAGGTGAACTCATATAATTGTTTAAAAAAAATAAATTCAAGCTCATATATATAAATATATGTATTTTATTTCCCTTTTTTCGAAGAGGCACTTTATATTACTGTAAAGTGTAAAGGTATTCATATTATAAATCTTGTTAGAACTCCTCATTTTTTGTCTTAGGCTTTCAATTGGGTTTTTGATGCAATGAGTAGGAAAAAATAATTTTTGATTGTTGGCATGAAACATAAAAATAGTTGATTGAGCTGCAATAAAAGGCCATATGTCATTGTGTTAGTAAAAATCGGGTCGATATGATGTTAACAAAATGGTCTCAAAATATGCATGCATCAAACTTGCATTATAACAAAATCTGATTGTTCAATTCCATATCCAATCCACTTATGTTGAAATAAGAATATTGATCTATCGAGTGTTTTAATTGATTGATAGCCATACAGTCAAACAATTGAGCAATGATAGGGATTAATTGTATTTAAATTTTGACTAGCCTTCACCAAGTCTAATGCCACTTTTGAGTATGGGCCTATAAGGTAGACGTCAACGGTGCCTATTACAAGGTCTGCATATTGGGTCCAAAAGTTTTTGACAGGTCCATTGTATATGGGCCCAATTTGAGAAAACTCGAAAATGGGCCTTTTGAGGCCCAATTAGGGAGGAACACATGGCCACTAGATTTTCAAGGCTTTGAGTAATGATAGCAACGGGACGGGTTTAGAATGAGTTTGGCAGGACTCGAAACCCACCATTGCATTGGTTTGTTGGGACCCGAAACTCACCCTATCCCGCCTTCCATTTGAATCCAAATCTGAGGGGTCCAATCCGATTAATCCGTTCTTTTTGTTTTTTTGTTTTTCACATAGTTTGATGTATAAATTTTGCAATTTTTAACTGTCAAGTATTAGTATAAATTTTGTAACTGATCAATTTGACAACTCATAATATAATACAAACATGTAAAATTTATAAATTTATTAGTTCATATGTCAAATTTTCATAAAATTATATTAATCAAATTCGATATAAATAAAAATATTGCTAATCTCCAAATACAAACTTTAAAAAATTTAATTATATTTAAAACAATCATTCATCAAATTAACTAATAAACAAAATTTAATAAATATATTAATTATATATATAATATTTAATAAATAATCATATTATACGAAATGGATCCGGAGCGGGTCCCAATTTCCCTAGGCCTATTGCCACGTCTAACTTTGAGTATCCATTATCCAATTGAAGAAAATAAGAGGAAGCGGGAATTAACCAAAATGGCAAGACTTTAATGCCATGCTGGCAATCCTCGTTAACCAATCAACCAATAAAAGTCTAGACCGTTCGATGTCAGCCACAGAACAAATCATCCATGCTGGCAATCTGCGTGAAACGTCAATCAACCAATCAGAAGACACACACTCCCCTATATAAATCCGCACCTCCAGCTGGTCTCTCACAGCACAGCCGAAGTCTTCTCTGCACATTCAAATTCCCGAATCCCTCCAGAAAAAGATCAAC
Source organism: Jacaranda copaia (assembly GCA_014898725.1). NCBI lineage: Eukaryota > Viridiplantae > Streptophyta > Magnoliopsida > Lamiales > Bignoniaceae > Jacaranda > Jacaranda copaia. Next base: position 137,395 of record JACGDI010005281.1, on the reverse strand, counting down.
CAAAAATCATGGGAGAGAAAACTACAGCAACAAAGACCATCGGCGGCCGCGGCAAGCCTAAAGCACAGGCCGTCTCCAGATCGTCAAAAGCTGGACTCCAGTTCCCCGTTGGGCGGGTCGCCCGTTTCCTCAAAAAGGGCCGGTACGCTGAACGTGTTGGATCTGGATCCCCTGTTTACCTTTCCGCCGTCCTCGAATACCTCGCTGCGGAGGTAAGCAGAAGAGATTACCACTCAGGATCTTTTTCCTTTTCTTTTAAATATTTTAGTTCAAATTGTGGTGAAATTGACTTTCTGTTTGATTGAAATTGCAGGTTTTGGAGCTCGCAGGAAATGCAGCAAGGGATAACAAGAAGAATCGGATTGTTCCGAGGCATATTCAGCTGGCGGTGAGGAATGACGAGGAGTTGGGTAAGCTGTTGGGGTCGGTGACGATTGCGAACGGCGGCGTGTTGCCAAATATTCATCAAACTCTGCTGCCGAAGAAGACTGGTGCCGGCAAAGGAAAGGGTGAAATCGGATCCGTTTCTCAGGAATTTTAGGGCGTCTGGGTTCAAGTTCTTAGTAGATTAATACTTAACAGTGGTTTTGCTTGACAATAGCGTTCATCTTTGGATGAAAGAATGTTTTCTATGTAGATCTTTTGGGCTTTGTTAATGGCGGTTTACTTCTGTTTATAAATTTTTGGATTAAATGAAATTCTGAATTTTCTTCTCTCTAAATTTATCTTTGTTGATAGAGCAAAGACTTATTAATTGCATAAAAATTTCTGCTGTTTAGCTTTGAAAGAAGTTGATAATTTTTACAAATTTTGTTTGTTTATAAATAATTCAATACTTACAAACGATGCTAAACGCATGTCACCATTGTTTACTTTATCATTGTTTTGTCAATGAATTTTCTAAATAATCTTTTAGAATCTTTATTTTTGAAGAAAATTGATGAACAAGTTTATAAAAATGTTTTGAGAATGTTTGATTATGTTTTTTGTGTAATTTTATTATATGTTTTTAAATAATAAATTGTTTGAAAATGTTAAAATTATTTTTTAGTATGTTTATTTATATTTTGAAAGAGATATTTTATTCTAGTAGTTAAATTAATATTTTTTTTATTGAGTTTTTGAAATAAAAATTAAATTGAATAATTTTTTTAATATCAGAAAAATAATAAAATATATAATAAAAAATGTGTGTTTTAGATGAAAAATAAGGATATATTTAATTATATTTTTCTAAAATAATATTATTTTGAGATAATGTAACCAAACATTCGTTTCATTTTTTGTAATTTTCTATCTAGTGTTTTATAATTGATATTTTAAGAATTTTATCTTACAAAAGTTTTTATATGAATGTATAACGAGAAATAATGTAGGGAACAATTAAAGAATTTAAAAATAATTATTTGTGAGTGAATAATTGGAGAGTTAAATATTAAATTATGAATATACATTTACTTGGGGACCAAATCTATACATTTGTAATTTTCCTTTTACGCGCCAAAAATAATTCTAAAAGGTCACAAATTTTAAAACCCCTCCACCGATTCACATGCCACGCTGGCGATCCGCGCTGCAATACAACAACCAATCAGAATCCAGCACTAACTCTTCATATAAACCTGCCAGTCGCCCCGATTGTTCCCTTCAACTCTTTATACAAACCCTCAATCTGATTCTCTACAGATCAAAATCCTCTCACATTTTTAGGGTTTGTAATCGCTAATCGCAGCGCAGGAAAATGAGCTCCAACGCCGCAGCCTCCACGAAAGGCGGCAGGGGAAAGCCTAAGTCTTCCAAATCCGTTTCCCGTTCGTCGAAGGCCGGTCTACAGTTTCCTGTTGGCAGAATCGCACGTTTTCTTAAAGCCGGTAAATATGCCGAGCGTGTTGGAGCCGGTGCCCCCGTTTACCTCTCCGCCGTTCTCGAATACCTCGCTGCTGAGGTAATCTGTTATACTGATGTTTTTTGTATTTGATTATATCTTGTTTTGAATCTGATTTTGATTCTTATCTCGTTGGTTTACGTATTATTTTGGTGTTTGGTTGATGGGATTCAATTTGAGTTTAATTTGCTCTGTTTTTTTAGGTTTTGGAGCTTGCTGGGAACGCAGCGAGGGACAATAAGAAGAACAGGATTGTGCCGAGACATATTCAGCTGGCGGTGAGAAATGATGAGGAATTAAGCAAGCTGTTGGGGAATGTGACCATTGCAAACGGTGGTGTTTTACCAAATATTAACCAAAATTTGCTGCCTAAGAAAGCTGGAGGAAGGGACAAAGAGATTGGCTCTGCATCCCAAGAGTTTTAGGGCTTTTGTCATTGTCTAGGTGGTTTGGTTGATGGGAATACTTCAATCGTTCTATCTTTGTCGATGTCTGATCCTTGTAGAACCCTATTTTGCGTTGGTTTAAACACAGATAATGGAGGAATGAATGAAAATCTATGTCATTGTTAATATAAGTTGCTTAATCATTTCATCAAATTCTTTAGTTCATTCGTTTGATGGTTCCAAAGAGATTCGAAAAACTGAAAAGATGGTGTTTCTACTCTTGATATCATGATATGAATTACAGGTCCATATAATGATTTCACTATGAGAATAAACAATCTGGATGGATTTCTCGAGTGTCACATCTTGATGTAGATGATAGCAACTAGATGCCAATTTTCACTCACAAATCGAGCCAAATTTCAAAGAGAATTCATTTGGAACTACTGGTAAACAAGTCCAAGTTTTGATGTAGAAAACCAAACACTAACACAGGCACAAAACAGAACAAAACAAGCAGCTTTATCCTTGATTCTAAATAGCTTGTATCAAACCCATAAAGAGTATTAATCTCTGGTACTAAGCACGAGCACCTTCAATGCAGTGGCGCGAAAATACGGGAGTAGGGAGAAATCACAGCCTGCTGCACATACTTCTTGGAATCCAAGGGATCAGGCACCCACCGTATCTCACTCATATTGGGCGTCTCCACAAAAGCCATGGTAAACTCCCCCACTTTCTCCACCTTCCCTCTTTTACCTGCCCTCAATACAAGATTGTTGCGACTGTAGGAAAATATGCCATTGGCCAAGAGAATGATGTCTCCGGGCTCAAATGCCTCGCATTCATCGCCCCACAGCTGGAAGTGCACTGCTGCAGTCTCGTCCGCCACCAGCGCTAGACACGTTTTGTGTTGTCCTTCTAACGTTACTCTCCCTTTATCCAGAAGTATGAATTTGGTGTTTATGTTATTCTTTGCCGCTGGTACGATGTTTTTCAGGGGCTGCAACGTTGTTTCAGGATCCATCCGTTGTTTTGGTTTCTTCAGAGTGAAGCGATGTGCTTTGCTGGTTCAGGCATTTGATCGAATAGTTGGCGCCCACTGCTCTACATGCATTGGAGTTGGACCAGTCTATCGAGAATTTTTTTTGGCAGTGAACAACTAACGTAAAAGAGAAATGGAAATAGAGAAAGACTTTATGGGTCGCATTGCCAGTTGGGCTTAAGAACGGTCTGATTGAAAGGCCCACCAAGGAGGGTTGAAAAATGGGCTTTTTGTTCACAAGTCCATTTTCAGAAACTTGTGGATGGATTTCTGGTAAGACTGTCTACAACTTAATTCCATCAATTAGTCAAATATGGGAGATTTCGTGTTCGATTTGAATGGACGTTATATTCTATGCATTTGATTATATATTTTAATTTATTTAATTCAACAATAAAATAATTTTAATTTATTAAAAAGATAAATTTCTATCATCTGATTAGTCAAATATGTTCCTAAGTACATTTTAATCGAGCCCTACTACAACCCAAATTTGTATGTAATTAAGGATTGGACCATGTAATCTCACTAATCCTACATTTCATGGTTCAGTTCAATAACATTCAGACTCAATCAATGCATAGTTTTGATGCCAATGTTTCGAATTAAATAAATAATTTTAAATCTAATTTGAAATGCTAAAATAAATAGTTCAGAATTGAAAATTACATTTGAAAAATTCTTATGTGCTTAAATTGGTAGAGGGCCACACCTCTCACTCCCAGTAATGCAGCAACGGAAGCCAATTAATTCAAAATTGTAAAGGAATGGGTATAGGAATTCCTTGTTCTAATAGATACACAAATGAATTGAACCAACTTGCAAAATTGACGAATTGACTCAAAAAGTATAAAACTTTAGTAAAATAATTCTTGTTCCCCAGGTTGCAGAGCCTATACTATTTTTTAAAGAATATTTGCATATAAAAATAATAATAAAATTATATTTTAAAATTTTTATAAATTAATTTAACTTTTCAAATTCAATCAAATTTGAACCTGAGCATAAACTTGAGTTGATGGTTTGTTGACGAATTTAAACCTAACGAATCAAGCCAAGCTGAACCAAGGACTCAAGCTTGAACCTTAAAAAATTGTCAAAGCTCGGTTCACCTTGACATGTTTGCATCCCTAATCACTGTTTTAAGCTCAGCAGTAGGCAACTAGAGAGAGGAGTGGAATAAATGCCCAAGGAAAGGAAGAAAAAGCAGCCAGTGAAGGGTATGCAAGAAGTACGCAAGCATAGTTATGTTTTTATGTAAGATGTGGGTAAAAGAGACGAAATAACTACTGAAGTTAGCCTGCAAACGATGCCAAAGGCAATAGGATTTACTGATTACATATGAGTGAAAGTGCGAACATGGAGCAATTCTCACCAGTTAAGGATTCACACCAGATGCATGCAAATTCTTCTTTCTACACTGTAATATAGAACAGTTTAGTAACCAGGCACCTCAGACATGACACTATTTCCATACATGAACTGAGCAAACTTCCTAAGACGAGTCAACAACTACTAGAATCCTATTTACTTTTCCAATTAGATATCCTGTTCAAAATGATATAACAAGGTAGCCCTTAATTTCCAAGCATGGCAGAATTCATCACATATTTCATTTCTTATGGCTATCTGCTTGAAAAAAGAGGGCGCGTCATCAATCTCTTTGTAGCAGCCATGTGAAGAGATTGCAGTCAGTATAACACTTTACCAGCTAATTATTATGTTATCTTTAGCAACACCAGGTGAAGGCCGTACCTCACTAAGTTACAACGGCATTTGATAACCGTCTCTCCACCAGCTTAAATCACAAAAAGAACTAAATTAACAAACAGATAAAAGGGGAACGTAATCTGAAGCAAATGGCAACTCTTACCATATACATTTGATTCACCGAGGAGGCAACTGAAAAAGCTTATTTAAATCCCACAACACTCGCATGAATCCAAGGTTTTTTTCACACTGATCAAATGAGCTGCCAGTGATGTCCAGAGGATGTGGAAGCTTGGAAGATCTATCAATTGAAAGTTCCATAATGTCCACAACACACCTGCCGGATTTCTCCAAGTTTCTCCCACACCATTGTCCACGGACTTGAAATAGTGTACCCTTCCCAACCTCCTCAGATTTCTCACCAACAAGCATTACATATTGCCCTGGCTCAAAGTAGACAGCTGATCTTATGATATCCCTAGGGGCAGCAAGTGAAGTTCCCAAATCCTCATCAACATTAGCAGTCAACGTGGTGTCCACAACCTCATTCCTAACACTCTCTCTTGCAGCAGATGAAACACGACCATCGTCCATAGGACTCGGGGGTGAATCCAAGTGCCCAGAACCCCCTTGTCTTTCGAGATTGTCCCCTTCATATGATATGCGAACATCCTTTGCTGCACGGGCTAGCCTAGCTTTTCGGTTATTCAGCCTGTCCATAACAGACAGGAATAATTTAAAAATTAATGTTATGTTTCACTCTTGCGTGGGGCGAAAGGCAGAGAGGGATTATGACTATCTTCAGACTGTTGACCAGCACTTTTACATATCTAAGACCCTAAGCACAAAATATTGAGATTTTACACCATATCAGATTGCCCTAGACAGCAAACTACTGGACTAAAATTAATTAGGGCATATACTGAAATTCAGAGATAATGCACTAAGCCAAGAACCAATATTATGAACAATTGGATGCCATTCACATCTAAGTTTTGACAAGTGGGCAAACAGTTCAAAACATATCTAACCAAAATCACATGATGCACATATGAAGAATCCTACCAATTTTTAAGTCTTGAAGTTGTAACCTCAGCCCCCTGATAAAGAACATGGAAAAAATAAATTTCATAATTAGGCATTAATAATCAACCTTTCTGATGAATAAACTTGAAGAAAACAAAGAATTAATTAAAAAATATTACTCACATGAAGACTTAATTTATCAGCCCATAATCGTAATGAGGTTGAATTACGGTGCATATCAGGTTCATGTACAAGTGCAGCTTCAATAAGTGCTATCTGTTTATCGTTCATTATTGTTCGCTTACGTTTCCGTTGCTGCTTCTCATCAGAATGTATAGCGTCGACCTTTTCATCCTCCAGAGTTTCTTCAAAGCCACTTCCCTTTATGTGATCAATATCCATCCGATCAATGGTGTTCTTTCCTCGTGTGGGACTGGAATCTGAACCACTGGTTTCAACAGTACGAGCATCTCTTTCAATTTCTCTCAAATTTATAGCGGCCCCATTGGATTTACCCTGTCCCGTCATCCCAGATTTCCTTTCCCCATCAATACATTGATCATTCACATTTCTGCTGGCAACCACTTGGTCCACTACTTGGAATGCAACATTCTCCTGTGCGCCCTCTTCCATGCTGATATCGTTATTGCCATGATTTGGGGCTACTTCTCCATGCAGGAGTGAAGAGCGCACCCCTGTATTTTGAGCATCCTAAAGGGTACAAGCTGGGTGTAAACTATTTGAATAAAATCAAAGAAATTTAGAGAGAAGGAAGTTACAACAATAGTAAGGGAACCACAAAAATTTTGAGTTGGTGTGACCTTATACGATCACACATGGATATCTATTGAAGCAGGGATCAAATGCACAAAGTAGATCACCACAGAAAATAATGATAATTCAAAGTTCTGTTTTGGAACTTGACTACACTATGGAACCTATAAGAAATTTGCGAATATCACATACAGCATTTAAAAGTGATTGTCCTTTACAATAAGGTTATCATTTTAACTAACGCAACTTTAGTATTTGTATTTTATGTTTACTCAAGTATTGAGATTATTTATTTAGAGTAGAAAGTCTCAACATTCACCTAATAGCTATAACTGAATTTCTCATCGCAAAAGAGGTCTTCCCATATTTGCTTTCCAGAATTTCCCCCAGCAGTGTAGTTTTTCACAGTGAGGTTGGCATAAAAATGACAATTTCAGGACGATTAATATCAAAATGAGGTTTTCACGACAAATAAAAAATAAATATACTTCACAATAAAATTAAAACTAATAGTACAGAAAGGAAGAAGAGTTACTTGGACTAGATGATCCTCAGGTGCTACAGGAACAATGAGAGACTCAAACTGACTGATAAATAACCTAAAAAGAAGATTAGTTGTCTCAGAACATGGCCCTAGAAGAATAATCAAACAAAGGATGCACACAAAATAAAAAGCAAAGTATGATTATACCAAGTAGAAAGATGACCAATTCCCAGAATATTACATCACTGAACATAAAACCTAAGAAAATGAAAAAATGTTGCCTGATAACAGCATGGCGGATATCCATTAATTCCAATTACCTTAGGAGCTGCACATCATCTTCATTCAAAAATCTGGGAACTAGAGACTCTGCATGGCTCAACAGAGAACCTTCATGCAAAAGACTTGTTAGAAAAAAGATGTGTATTCAACTAACTCACCAAGGCGACAGTAACTGTAGTTATACCTAAATTCTTGCTGACACTTGTAGTTTTCTCGCCATCAAAAGTAGATGAGGATCCAACTGACGGTTTCTGAGACTCCTTCTGTACAAACCGAACGAACTTATTGAGAAAGAGATCCTTCTCATCTGGCATTGAAAAAAAGCTTAACAAATAGATGAGAAGATCAAATATAAAAGCCAATTTAAAACAAGGAAAATACAGAATCTTTTTACCTTGGCATACATCAGGAACAAAACAATGAAGGTTTGCTATCACTTTAATCAATAAAGATGTTCTCAGGTGGGCATAGGATGCCCGAGGTACACTGCAATGAACAAAGATGAATCTAAATTTAGTATGTTTAACAAAATGACAGAAGAGAGTAGTTGAAACTATGCAGCTCCTTAGATAATAAGTTTAAATAATTTGTTAGAATAGAGCAATTAAAACCATCCGGCAGCTGTAAATGATACGTACTCCAAAGTTGCATCATCTTCACAAACTGGAAGATCAGAAGAACACCAACCAGACAAGAAATCTCCATGTGGGAGTAAAAAGATTGCCGCCAAAGCTTCCGTCTGAAGGAAAATATTGGAATATTCAGGAATAAGATAATCTCTACAGTCTACATCTTTATTCCTTTAGCCAAATAACCATCAAAAGTATTGGCATCACATGATGTACATGTGTTATACCAATTTCCAATAAGGTTTGAGACAGGACACTACACATCTTGAAAAATACATCATTATATATAAATAACAGTCTGTAATCTTATATCACCAACAAGTTTCCTCGCAATAAATAAAAATCAAACTTAAAGAGAGAATTAAACCCAGAAAAAATAGGGGTCAGATGGTTTGTGGTAGTTTATCAATTAGATGATCGAAATAAGAAATTATCATTTTTAGCCAAAAATATAACAAACGCATCCAAAATAATCAAACAATTAAAATGTCTTAAGTAATGACTAATTTGGATGCCCTTTTTTACTTTTTTCTATTGTTTCAGTCTTCCTTCAGTTGAATTGAGTTGAGATTTTCCCCTACTAGATATGTTCATGCAACACAAGCAACACCAGTTTAAATATTGTGGATAAAAGAATGCCTAAAAAACAGTTCTGCTTATATGACCATTTTAGACAAGACAAACAATTAAGGTGCTCACCAAGTCTATGGTGCTATAAGTGCTAAATCATCCCCTAGTTTCATCCTCCTTTTCATTGAAAAGTTCATATATACCTCAATGTCCACTTATTCCACCCTACATTTGATTCTAAAAGTGTCCCTGAGCACACATTATTAATCAGTTTGCATCAGAATAATGATATCTTCCAAGCCTGCCTGATACATGCTATATCCTACGCAGCTCCATGTCTGAGAGCCAAAATGTCTTTTGTGATTCCTGATAACAAAGGTAAACCATTAAGGCGCAAGCTGTGTTTTTTTTCATATATAGATATTGAACCTGTAATCTTCAAAAATCACACTTGCACGTTAATTATGAAAAACCAAGATAAAGAAAACCATATAATCATAAAACTCAATCAACCAATAGCAATTACAAAAACAAAACTAAAGCAAGTACATCTGGTAAAGATTCATACTAACTATAGGGTTGAAAAGCTTACAAAGTTTATCATGATGAAAGATCGAAAATTTGAATCATCAGAGAAGACGTCAGCCAGGCGCATTGCATTAAGTTCCAGTTGCCCTTTTGGATAGATTATCTCAGGGGAAGCCACTAACTGTTTGGAATCTATACCAAACATTTTCTTCAGTAATTCAAGAACCTAAACATAACAAATGTCCACAATATCACTCGCTTAGGGATATTAAAGCTGGCTTCACAACAAATAGACATCTAAATTGACAACGCCAACCAAAAACACATGGATATCATTAATAATAAAAAATTTTAAAGAATAGAATTATAATTATGTATAAAAGACGAGCAGGGTTCACTAAAAATGCATCATGCATTAGTTAATATTAACATTCGCTTTGCACCAAATTGTGTCATGGTTTTTCCAATATACTTGGATTATAGGAAATATGAAGCAAAAATCCTAAGAAATGAAAGTATAAATATGCACCATTTCGGTATCCTAGAAGTGAGAAATTTTTGCAACACACAATTCAGAATTATTTCATTTGCAAAGTACAACGGCCAATAGCTTTTCAACATCTCTTTATCAACAACAGATCTAAAGAATACTGGAAGAATGACTTTCTATTCTCAAGCAAAACAAATATATATTATCTCCCTAAGTCTGCTATGTCAGAAAATGTAAAGGAAGAACTTTTATTTCCAATTTCAAAAACCTGTAGTGCAATGGACTTCGCCAAATTCTGACTTCCAGGGTTGCTGGCAACCTCGTCCAGATAGGAGACACTCTCTGCTTCGCAGAGGAATAACAGCTGCAGCAAAAAGAGTTGCAGTTACTTATAAAGACTGAAGGTCTTGCACGCATACCCAAACACAAAACACGTCAAATTCTGAAGGTCTAAATCTTTGCCATTAACATGCTGAAATCCATATCTCCACTAATTTGACTTATACTTGAACTCACAATAGACAAAGCTTTAGACTTCAGTCGAGATACAGAAGCCATATACGAGGAAGATGTACTGTACAAGGGTGATATCTTTAAGTTCATAACAGCCCGAACCAGTACAAGAACACCTCCATTGCGACACAATTCCTGTTGTTAAATAACAGAAAAAAGGCAAATATAAGTATGAAAACAAATGCTAACAAATGTGAGATTTGAGTCTAAACAATGAAATAAAACTGAAAGGAAAAGATCTGAGAAAACTTGAAATACTTTAAAAATCATTATAATCAAAGTATGGCAAGAAGATACAGTTAACCTTTATGCTGTGAAATCAATTGATATGCAATAATGCTCCTAATATTTTTCACAGCATTTAACAGAGTTCTGAAATAAGTACTGTCACTCAAACAGATATAGCTGCATTCATTTGCAGTTAATAAACTTCTTTATGCAAAATCAAAGGGTAATAAATTTTAAGTCGTTCAGGCAGACCAAGATATTCATCAGAAAATCAGCAACCAATTTGCAAATCGAGCAAGTTATAGAATCTGTTTCCCTCACATGGACAAAAATAAATCAAGTTACCCAGGTTATGCAACCAGACGGATACTGAATTCAGTTGTTCAAAACTAGAAGTTTTCAGCTTGACTTTCTTTAAGCAAAGTTTTCACCACATTTGACATCATAACGCAATTCTAACACTTTCAGGCAATTAAAATCCTAAATCACAGGAAAATGAAGAATCTAAATTAAAAACCTTATTCTTAACAATGCGTTCTCGGAACAACTTCTGCTGACACAAAGATTGCAAAAACTGCAGAGAGGAGTCACACTGCTGGCACAGATGATTCAAGGTCTCTTCAGCAGTAGGGGAAGTGTTTGCAGAGGACTCTGCCTGTTCAGCAGACAGCTTGGTCTGGAGAAAATCAACATCTATACAAACAGCAGAAAATGCTGCGTCCATAAATATGTCAACCTGCAACAAACTCACATAGTCAGCTATGATATTGGTTAACAGAGTTTAAAGCAATAGACAGCCAAGAACACTGAGAAGGTAATCCAGTTGAGTTAAACATGAATCAAGCGAGTTCACATGTTTTTGGTGAAAATTTCTTATGGGATTACATCCAAATAACTCATGAAAATTACCTTGTCATATGCAACCAAAACTTGAGCAACCTCTTGGTACTGTGGAGAAACAATCACCGTTAACAATTTTAGACTACAAGCAACCAGGGCTGAGTGCAAGAGAACCATATCATTGGGAGTTTTTTCATTTTCCTATAAAAACAACATAGTCAGTGCACATCCACAACCAAAGAGACACACACACAAAAAAAAAAGCTTTTTTTTTTTGTTTTGGTGGGGGGGTGGGGTGTTCAAATATTCAAGACTATGGAAAACAACCTGACTGAATGTACCAAGAAGAACTAGCAAATAAAAGACCAGGTCAATTAGCTGTTCTGATACCTTCACATCATCAAGCAATATCTGTAGCAGACATTTGAAGATATATGAATGGCTGGGTAATATAAAGATATATAAGCACATCATGAATATACATCTAACAAGAACATATTTAGCTAAAAAGCTGACACACCATGAGAGGGCCCCTAATAGACAACAAATTCCCGACAAATACAATGAAAAACTGGAATATAAAATTTAAATAAAAGAAAGGCTCTGGCAGAGAGATGATAATGGGCATGCTAGAGAGCACAAAGTAGAGGATATCTTGTTGTTGATAACCTGAATGCAAATCGACAATGAATTTATGAACTGAGGAATCTGGTATACGTGACATTCTTCAGGAAAGAAAACCACCTAAAACTAGGAGCAATAAGTAGGAAACTTATAAAGTCAGTGTTTATAAGCTCAATAGACCTGCGAGGAGTTTCGTGAACCTACAACTATCAGGATACATTTTCTATATACAAATTAATGCTATTTTATACATAATCTTATGAAATCTCATATAATTGTAAGCAATAAAAATTTGAAGGGAGGTAAAAGCAAAAATGGAAAGAAAACAGAATGACATTTGATGCAGTAGGAGAAACATTTGAGCAAGGAGAATACAGTACATACTTTTGTCATCTATAGATTTCCGAATTAAAGCCACCAGTAAAGCAACAAAGTCTATTTGAGATTTTCCATACCTTTGTTTTTTTAATTTTCAGTAGGCTGCTCATGTGTTTACAAGCACAATAACTACCTTAAACTTCAGCCAATTCAGGTAAAAATCCTACTACTGTTAACCGCCTGTCATAAATAAATACAGTATAACGTCTGATAACCTGTTCAATTTTGGGCACCCGAGATGCCAGATCACACATAGAATGCAAAAGAAGAATTCCACATAACAAGTACTTGAATGTGGACTTGTCCCTTTCCCAAGCCATAATCACTGCAACAAGGTGAAGAGGAAGATACCTCGCAAATTTTTCCAAGTCAACCTGCAATAATCATGTGGCATAAATTTCTGTCTATCAGAGCTTAAATAACAAATATAAGCTATTTAGTGCTTAACAACCTGTATATGTGATCCATCTTCAGCAATGTGCCGAATAACATTATTCCCAGAATCCCTGATTAGTTTGCCGAGCTGTTGGGGGCTGAGCTCATGCAGTCCTTTTACAGCAGCAATTAAATCAAGGACCTTTATGAAACATAGCATATGGTCATTAAGTAACCTCTTGGAATTTTGAATGTAGAGTCTAACTAATTGAAATATCTCAAAAATTAAGTGGAAGGAATTTATCACATGGTCCAAAACCATGGCCAGGTGAGCACAAAGTTAGTCCAGTGGCAATTTGCTTCGCATAGTTACCACATGAACAATGAACTTTTTATCCCATTCACTCTGTTGCCCACCAAATTGCAATGATCCATGGTACCATTTTATTATGAAAAGTATGAGTGTGTAACTCGGGAAAATTATAAAGCACAAAAGAAAAGCTTGAATAAAACATAACAACATACCCTGTCGGAGATGGAAAAATAAAAACATCCTACTATGTGCGCAAACAAGAATAAGTGTTCCAATAATTTTCTAACTATAGCCGAATCAAAAAGTATTTTAACTTTTTTTAATTATCAACTTTACTTCCCACCTAAGTACTCCAAAGCGGAACAGGGATAGTAAACTCGGAGATAAATCTCAAATCAGTGGGGCACCCACCTCATGCATATCATATCAAATATTCATTAAGTTACAACCTCAGTTTCCTTAGTATATGGTATCACATAGAGTTCTTTCTTAAATCTTTTGCTTACATCCCTTAAACAAAAGTCCCAGTTGCATTCAACAGAGTACTCGTATGAACACCCAAAACAAATTAACAAATGTAAAAGCTAACAGGTCAGATCAACTTTATTCCGCTCAACCTACCACCTCGGTTCGGCTTCTAAATAGAGTGTTTATTAGTTCAGTGCTGGTAGAAGCTTCGTTTGATGCTCTCATTCTTCAAAATCTGTACAGCAAAAAGTTAATTAAGCGAGTAAAACTCTTCAAAAATTCAAGAAATGAATCCAAATATTCACGCCCCCATAGACAATTACACACATAAAAGCATGCATAAAAAATGTTTCCACCCAAAAAATAAAAATAAAAATAAAAATGCATGATTACTCAGTCCAATTGAGTGCGCTTAAGTGCAAGTTTTGTCAGTTTTTCCTTGTTCTTATATATATATATACATACATACATATATTTAAACAAGCAAAATCTAATAGAAGCATCAGAACACTAAAAAGGGGGGAGAAATTAAAACCCCAAGAGCCCTAAGGATGCCGGAAAACCCAAAAAAACACCAAGAAATAATTTTAAAAAGGGGGGAAGATGGGAGGAGAGAAAAAAAAAAGAATTAGAGATCACCTTTTGAAGAGTCGAGTGATTTTGCTGAAATTGATGAGAAAGTAGAGTCGAGCCAATTTGAAAGACAGACTTAATTCATAAATCTTTTCAATTCTAGTATCTTCTCTATTTTTTGATAATAAATAGTGCAGCATGCAGTAGCACACGATGCTAACTTACGCAGATGGCATAGTAGCCCGCTTCACTCATGGAACGATATTACTAATAGACTATTATGCCCCTGAAGTCTTTTACGCGTTCAATTCGAGTGTCCCCTTGTAAAATATAATTTTTAAATTATTTTATTTAAACAACAACATCAACTTAAAAAATGTATATTTGTATTTTCCAACTGTTATTGTAATAAAAATATGTATTTTTTAATTACTATACCACTAAAATAGTAATAAAAGTTTGAAATGCCACCATAAATAATCAAGTAAAAACTTATATAAAAAATACATTTATGATAAAATTTATCCCCCCATTAAAAAAGATAAACATACTTTTCAAAACATCTATGCCAAAACACTCAAATAAAAATAAATATTATGTCATTTAACATTGTTTGAAAAATAATATTATATGATTTTATTTAAAAACACATTTAAATTTGTGTATGCATGGCCTAAAATTTTCAAAAACTATCGTATATAGTATCTATATCGCTATGTGGTATGTAAATATCTCAAACCATATGGACAGAAAATAATTGATATATGAGAGTGATTTGATAATTGAACGATCATTCCTAAAATTATTTCGCATTCTATGCTTTGTATATTTTATTTTAGGAATTCATTTTTCGAAAGTATATAAAACAACCATTCAACTTTTTATCCTATGGGTTGGCTATTCTCAATCTATTCACAATAGCCATTTTTATGTCAAAAAATAATATTTACATTTTTATGGTTACTTCTTAAATAGTGATGTATTTTTTATATATTGGAGTCTTTACTTCATTTAACCAATATTATTGATAATTTTGATAGTTCACACCACTCTTTTTGGTTTTACTTATAAATTATCCAGTAATAGGACTTTCACAATGAGATCGAGTTATACAGTAATAGTATTTAATTATGAAAGTTAATTATGTAGCTGACCTTCGTAACCTATTCTTGGTCTTATTTTCTATACATTGATTAGTAAATTTTAGTATCAATTACATAACATGAATATAGTCTAATTAATAGTCTAAATATATAACTTTTGTATATGTCAATAGAAAGTTATAATAAAAGTTGTTATACATCTTTATATTTGTAAACATTTAAACAAAATATATCGATTGTACTAAAAGTAATATTTCTTAAATAAAGGTTACTTAGTCATTTACTCAAATTGCATTCTTGTCAAGAATATTTTAGTAATTGCAATTTCTTTCCATTTTACAATTTATTACTGCTTATCAAATGTATAAATGAAATAAATTAATCGAGGATCATAGGGAGCATATGAAAATTATATAAGTATCATTCCTAAATTTCTTTAATCGATACATAAATTGATGTATTTCTCACTTAATCTCATTCTAATCACCTTCGTATATTAGGTCAAATTAAAACCAAATTTATCTTTTTTCATCTAAATAAATCTCATGATCTTGTCCATATTATAAATGCATATTTTGTATTGCTAGTAAAATATTAGGCTATATGACCATTTTCAAGTCATTTATTATTGTGTCAATAATAATAATAATAAATGGATTCTTTGAACTTGTTTGGATGTTTTGTATGTGATGATGTTGAAAGTTGTATTTAGTGAATAGGGTAGTATTTGGGTAGATTTGACTAGGGAGGTCAAATGATCTAACAGTAATATTCTTCTTGTGTTGAGATATGCAACCAACAATAAATATTAAACTAGTCGAGGTGCTTCCGGCTAAAGCACTCAAATGCTCAAGTTAATTTTGATCAAAACAAGAGAATCGAACAGAAAAGTAAGAGCGTATGATCTAAATGACAAAACCTGGAGGGTAGCTGATAATGAGGTATTTATAGCCTTCTCTTGGTGGTTGATACGTATAAGATGCCCTTATTAAATGTAAATGGTTCTTGTCCTTACTTGGGGGTTATTGGTCATTTCTAATTTTTGTACTATTTTAGGTGGCACCATCTTCTGTTTTTCAAGGTAAATAGTATTATAGGGGTGCGCCTCCTTATCAAAGTTGGTGGCAGAGACTGTATTGGGTGGCATGCGTTATCAATGCGGAGGTATGCTACTTGTTAAAGCATTAAATGCAGCATGGATATGAGTCAGTGCCGGAGTGAGTACTTTGGTCGACAATTATCAAATAGATAAGACGGTCGACCAGAGGAATGATTGAACAGACAAAGTGGCTTAAAGTCTCTTGTTGGGTGTGGTCAGGGACAATCCACTCACCCAGGTAGTTGTGGTCGGGTGATCCGGTCCAACTGAATTCGAAAACGCCGTTGGACTATGTATACTAAGTGGGCCTAAGGACTCTCTCTGAGGTCGATAGTTTGTTGGGTTGAGTTTATTAAACTATCCCATATCAGTATGTTTGTAATTTCACAATCTTTATTTAATCCTAAGTATTCAATCATTTTAGTAATTTATTTAATAGCAGCACATAATGTATACAAACATAGATATGGAATGAAAAAAGAAATAATTAGATCCTTCACATATTAAATTAAATTTTAAGATATATATTACAAGCTTCAATTTTTTTGTTAGCACTCTAGAGAAAAATATATTTTTGGTTATAAGTTTTGAAAGTTTACATATAAAAAACATAATGTTATTTTCTTTATATTTATCTAATGTACTGAGAAATACATTTCTACATAGTTTTGATGGTAAATTAATACACTAACAAAATAAAGAAAAGTAAAAAATTGAATAATTTTATATATACTGAATTAAAGTAAAACAGAAACCATGTCATGATTTAATAAAATATCTTGCGCGTATAAAAGTTTAACGTTAATGCATTTACTACAAGTTAATGATTTATACACATTGTTTTATAATTAATATATGATATTTTGTTATATTATTTTTTATATAAATATTTTTATTTGATTAGAATCAAAGACCTGTTATATGATTTTAAAATATTGAACACGCATATATTTATTTATTTCTAAATATATTTTAAAATTCAAATATGTATTTGTTTGATATTGAAAAATTGTATTTAAATTGGATCAACACAAATTCAAATTATTTAAAAATATCATGCATTATAAGTTAATATTAGATTCTCCTCATCAGTAATCAGTAATTTTCTTGACTATTTTGGAATTTGAATGAAATAGTGATTAAATGTAGATTTTTTCTTTTTCATTTTAAAGAGAATTATATGAACTTTGAATTATAGTTAAAAAAAATAAAAATAAAAGGATTTAATTTATAGAATATAAATATTAATAAACATGGACTTTAATCTACCCGTCTAAAATATGAATATAGCGGTTTATTCCTTATAAAAAAAAAGGCCAGAAAACACTACATGCTTTTGAAAATGCTGTGAACTCCCCAAACCGTAAGTGAAGTGCATGTGCCAATGTATGTGAGTTGTATTATATAATTATAATAATTATTATGCCCTTATTGTATCAACCACTATTTTTTTTATTTAAATGAACAGTTCAAATTGAACACACTTGATATTTATTAAAAAAAATTATACATTTATATATTTATATAGCATATTATATATATTTTAATATATTTATCAATATAATATAATATATATTATAAACATAATATGCTAAGTTTTACACGACTTAACAAATCCTATGATAAATATTGTTAAAGTACACATCAAGAACATAGCAAGTATAATTCACTCATTAAATAATTGACTTCAGCTTGGTCATATTTAATTAGAATTTGAGTTTTTCCAAAAAAGTATGTATTGTTGGATTGATAATTGTGTAATTCAAACTATTAAACTTAAAAAATATTTATTCAATCTTATTAGTAACAATAATATGACAGAGATAAATGTTTTCTATCAATATATAAAATAGAATACCAATAAATACATGTCACTAGATAAAAAGCCATATTAGCCCGTCTATCTCCATCCATAACCTAAAAAGTATACATCTCTTAGGTGCAAAGTATATACCCAATTAAATATATAGTAAACCAATAGTTAAAAATTCTCATTGTATTTATTTCAAACAATGAATGTTATTTAACAATTCATGCATTATTATATTAATAGCCAATGAAATCATACTGCAACTCTTACATATTTATAAATTAGCAAACTTTTAAAGAAATCACACTTTTTTAACCAAAAAAAGTTATAGAATAATATTATATTTTTATTGTACACAATAATATTTAAAGGTAACAAAATTACGAGAACTTAACTTTCTTTATTTTTGGCTTAACTAAAAAGAGACAAAAGTGATAATAGAGTCATTATAAATAAATCAAACGCATGAGAAAAATTTTTCTTCTAATTTTAGATTCAAAAGAAGTCATCCATTAAAAACCTAAAATCAAACAAGTAATATAATTTTTTTATTTATTTATCAAAATCTAGAAGAAACCAATTTATAAATGACTCTGAAATATTTGAATCATATTTTTAGATTTATTCATAATGTAACAATTGAAATTTATTGTTTAAAAAATCAAAAAGAACTTTTCAATTAACAAAAAAAATAGAAATTAAATTAAAATTATGGAATAATAACCACCGCAAATTTAATTCATTAAGAATGATAAAAAATAAATTAAAAAAAGTAAAATTTTCTTCAAATGTTATCCAAAAATGAAAGAATTCTATAATTAGCTACTATTATCATTATATTGTAAAAGATATATATAAATCATATTTTTTTGAATGTTAAGTTTTTAAAATATATTTTGTAGCGTCCTGACCAGTAGGTGCCTGTTTCGGGCTGAGGAACTCCAATCTTATTCACAATAATTTAATCCAATTACAAATCTCCAAAATTTCAATTCAAACATTATATCATCCCAAAAATAACTTATTCCAACTTACTCCTACAATCCACTATTTTGCATCCCGCAAGGAATACAAAACCATTATACCATTACTAGCATCAAGGTCTTAAAGACCCATACAAATATATACTAAAGTGCTAAGCTGACTTACATGTGCCACAAGGGTCAGAATAAGTCTAAGCCTACGATTGTCACCAGTATCAGAGCCATACACATATGAACACCAGCATGAGGCATCTTAGGCTTTAGCTTACAAACATTATTTATCATAAAATTGAGTCTAGATCTTGTACGTCTAAAGTTACTAATAAAACTATGTGTTTTGATACATCTGGTAGCTCTTTAGCTGCTACCTGTTATAACCTAGTGGGAAAAGGATTGGGAACATGAAAAAGATATAAGTTCGAAGGACTTAGTGAGCAAAAAAGGGGTGGTAATTATTCACAAAAGTATAAGATCAAAGGGAACTAATAAAAGAGTTCTAATTCAATGGATAAATAATCAAACAAAATAATAGGAAAAACCAAAACTATAGAAGTTATAAATTGACGCGACAATATAATTGTGTATTAATGGAATGGAAATCCAATGAAACAAGACATAGACCATGCAAGACCTTACATAACACAACATTTACAATATGGAGCAATGATATAACACACCACATGTGATACAAAATTCAGCCGATTGTTGGCACTCCAACCTTATTGCTCCCAAAATATAACATAAATAGTAACAAATGGTACACATAGTACAACAATCCTAACAGACTTCCCTTATTACTCCGCTAACCAAGCAATTTGCTCAGTATGGCATGACTGATCCATATGCTAAATCCCACCATTCGTAGATAGCTACCCCTAACATATCTGCAAATTAAGATTTTAGGTGGGTACTACCCAGGAGACCAGTCAACGCTGACCTATGCCACCCAGTCATCTTTTCGGACCTAGTCTTGGGCCAATTCCGCCCCATGGCACCCCTATGGGCGGTAGCACGACCAAGAGTGTCCTCAAGGCGGTCAAACATAATGCCAATAGATAAAATGTATTCAAATAACCGTTTAATAACATATATGTGAACACTGGCTGGCAAGGCCATATAAACAATGTACAGAATGAATTAAATAGAAGTACAACATAAAATTTGGTTGGGAATCCCTAAGCAACAATATATATTGGGAAAGTAAGCAAGTCTGTAGGGTATACGAGATAGGAACAGATGTTACAATAGATATTCTACGTACTAGAATGAATATAGTCAAATTCAATAGAGAGATATAGGAATACTAGCAGTACGGATCATTCACTTCCCAAGAAAGGAAAGACTAACCCTCACCTTAACTTTATATAGGTGCTATTATGTTTTACGGTCTGGAGGCCTCAGCTCCTCGTCACCAATTCCAATAGAACATATTATTTGTCAAAACACTAGCACTGTATCCTTTAACAATAATTAAATCATTTATACCTTAACATCGGGTGTTATTGATCACAAGGCACATCTACCTAACCTAGGTCCTTGCCCCATTTCAAATATGGTAACTTAGGCTAGAATATTATGTTTATCTAAATTATTCTAACAAAATCATCATGCTTCGAACTTGTATGATACTTAGAGGTTTAGTTCTGAGTCACTGGTCATCTCTTAAGCCAATATCTCCAAGCTCTTGTATAACTATTTAGCCAAATTATAAGAAATTACCATTTTCTATTAATAATTATCCCATTCAACATTACATTAAGTCAGACCTAATTACACTAATTAAATTAACAATAATTATGTTCTAATTATCAATTGGGCCCACTAGCACTATGAACAACTTATACATCTAAATATTTTGGCTCGACATCACAAATCTCATCCTGATCATCCCCGTCCATAATTACAATTTGGTTCATTTAACTTAACATTGATAATTATCTTAACATTTAAATCGAACTAAATCAGAAGACATCTAATGGTTTTATTAAAATTTTACCCATAATCTCGGGTTTAATGCTCTAAGTCCATGATAAATAAATCTAGGCAATTCTTTATGAATTTATCTTATTTTTTCTTCACAATTTGAGTCCATACCACTTTAGTCAAAATTTTCATTAAATCGCACCTCTTACAATTATGTATTTTAGTCCAATAATGGACATTTTACATGAAAATTAGCTTAATAACTTAACCAACTTAAATTTAGGAATTAGTTAAATCAATCAACTGGAATTTTATCCAATTGGCCAAATTTGAGGCTAAATTGCCGCACAATAGTAACCCACATGCACGTAGATTATTGCCTTGATGATGTTGGTGGTTCGTTGCAGAAGTGACGCCGTTGGAACTGGGTTTTACCATTGCCAAAAGGTGTGCCTTGTTGCATTGAGCAAAAGCCCCCAACTAGTTACTTACTACACCGCCATATCGATGGTTAATTTCCTAAAATCGCCACAGCGCCACCGTCTCGCTGCCATGTGCCACAGTCTTTAATTCTCTTTTTTCGATGGTCAAATTATGAAATTGATGCCACCATCACACTCCTCTTGTCAAGCCTATCAAAAACCAGTAACTTGTTTTCCTTTTCCATCGCTTGCCATTGTGGAATGGCCACCTCCAAAACTTGCCGTCATCAAGCTCGAATTTTTTGCATTCTGCTGGCTCGTTCAGGTTGAAACTAGTACCACTGTGTTCATTGATTGAAAGGGAGATGATGGTATGGTTGGTTGCAAGCTTTGCCAGCACCGGAGAGAAACCACTGGCAATGGGAAAGACGGGTTTGCAAGTGAGAATTAGATAAATAAGGGGGTGGGTTTGATATTTATAGGCAATTTTAGAAATTCCAAATTGACCCCTCAAAACTTCTTTTAGGTTTCATTTGAACCTCTAGGAGTTTCAGTTAGCTGTCAATTAAACCTTAAATTTGTTTAGTGCCTTAGATTGGCCCATTTGACCGAAAATTTTTATAGATTGATCCCAAAATTTTTAAATTCATACCAATTAAGTCTTCCTTATTTATAGTTTGAACCTCAAAAATTTTGTCAAAATTAATATTTTAATTTTTAAAATCTTACTTTATAAAATGCTAAATTTAGGGGTGTTACATATTTTATTTTATTCATTATTTAATTTGTAGGTTTTCATTGTTCCAATTCTTAGTAAAGGTTCTTAAAATGGTAATAAGTTGATAAACTTCTATTTTGGATCAACTTAGTGTTTAGTTGATTTAGTACTGGACATTCTGATATATACTTAAAATGACATCGTATATGGATATTTAGAAAAACTTCACCAATATTTTAAATACATAGGCATAATTTTCTAATAATAATATTATAAAATATTTATTTTGACAATAAAAATGAAATAAGATGAAGAGGAATTAACTATGCCACATTGAGTAGTATATGGGGACCGAAATATATAAATAAAATTAAAGAGTCCAAGAAAATGAGAAAGTCAATTAAATTATCAAAGGAGAAAAAATCTAAAAATTAATAAGTTAGCACTTCTCTTTCAATGTAGCTTTCGATGAAAAAGAGTTAATTAACAAAGAATTCAATTGTTAATATTTACCAATTTATAGCTTCTAAGAGCATAAATGATGTATTATCAATCAAAATATTAGCAATTTTTCAATAAACATGAACTCTATGATTTTCAATAAATATCATATGTGCAGCGCAATACTGTCATATGCTAAATTTAAATTTTAATCTCATCTTTTGAATATCTTTGAGAACTTATTATCATGTGTGCTTGAAGACTCATAAATTGAATAAGATACTTAATTATAACTATTGCAATGTTATAAGATTTAAAAGAGCCTCGCATATTTCAAATCGACAATAGAAAAAAGTTAAACTTCAATTTAAATGTTAAATGAATTGCATAAATTGTTTATTTCTTTATCAGAAGAGATTATGTATTCCTGAAAAATATTTGAGTTTTGAACCACATGTTCTTTTTTACTTCATTTGATGTGAAATAAGATAAATAACTTGCATATACAAGAGTGGAGTCATACTTTTCGAACACAAGGCGTGGTACATTATGATCTTTTAGAGTTAATTTTCAAAGGAAAATAAGCATGGTAACTTTTTGTTCTATTTTGCCAAAACAAAAATAAGTTTGATAATAGAAAATACTAAAAGAATCAAATTTATTAGAAGCAATTATGATAAACTCATAAAATTTATGGAGATAAATTCACATGCAAAAATATTTAGAAGGTTAAATAATTACCTTTCAATGAATGATACTCAGTTCCATATTTAAAAGCACAAAATGAGACTAATTTGATTTGTAACTCTTCAAAAGCTTATCAAGCTACAACAATTTTGATTGAAGGAAATAATCATAATATATTAGTTGAACAAGATATTATTGTCCATGCATGTTGACGTCATAAACATACAAAGTTTAATCAATGCAACAATATATATATATATATATATATATATGAAGCACTTATACAATTAAAAATTTGAAGTTTTAAACTAATATGAACACGTTTTTGTCTATTCTTTATCATTAACATTTTAAATATTTTTCATATGAAATTTTTTATGTTTGCAAATTATAGTTTATTTATGCAAAGATTATCAATCCTGTAGCAATTCCTTTGGGAAAAAAAAAAAATCTATTGTTGGTTCTTAACTTAATGACATAAAATTAAAAACTATAAGATTGATTACTCCCTCAATAACTTATCAAATTTGAAATTTGAATTACAATAAAGAATAATGAATATCAATCTAAAACGAGAGGGCGTGGTTAAATTGGAAAAAAATTATTCTTCAACATCTTTTATTGAGAGTTCAAACAATGTGAATATTGGAATAGAAGGAAGTAGGGTTGTAAATGAATATTTGAAAATTTATTTATTGTTCACATTTGTATCTTTTTATACAAATATTATCTGTATTTGACTAGTAAATATTTGATTATAAATAGATATAGATATGGTGAATGCATATCTGATTAGTTTAATCTCCACCCCAAATATTTATATATATTTTCATTAAATAATATATTATTTATATTTTTCAATAAAAATCCTATAATCTACATGTGTATATATAAATTATAATTGAAGAATTGGGAAGAAAAAATAATAAATTAAAGAATTATTGTATTATAGAGAAAAATTGAAGAATGAAGTTAATTAATATAGGTCATTATCGGTTGACTTTATAACAATATAATAAAATGTCATTGCCAATATTAATTAGTGTTAATAATTAATTATAAAGTTAATTATAAATTTAAATTTTTGCTATTTGTTTGATCACTTCTTTTTTAAATAAATTATATAGTTCATTCTATTAATTAAAAATATATATTTATTATAGGTTAACGGATTCACATACTTGGATATTCATAAATGAATATCTAAATAATTATTATTAAATATGAATATTCAAAAAATGATAATTTGAATATGGATAATTTTAATCAAATATGGATACATTTGAATAATTATAATTTAATACGAATATATTTGAATTCGACCAATATCCGATATATAGGAATTACGATATCAGGCATAAGTATCCATCTAATCCGTATCCCTATCTGAGTCTTGAAAAAGTTAATAGGATATGAATATGAAAATAATGTATTCGATTCGTTTAATACTTGTTTACACTCCTGGAAGGAAGCAAAAAATATGATAAGTTGCATACACTGCGCAAATCTCATAGAAAAAGAACTATATTACCTTAAACTATGTTAAACTATGTTCGAGGCACTTCTTGAATAATGTGATATCTTACACTGGATAAATTCTTAACCCTTCCTCCTCTTACCAAGAGTGAATAATGTTTTTGTGAATTATGGCCAATATCGGGTGTACAAGCAGTGATTTCAAATTTAGAAGTCAATCGTACTTTGGCAACTTTACAGAAGGCATAGTTTAATTTTTGGGTTGATCAAATCACAATTTGTTATTTATTTGATAAGCATTTGAATTAAATATAAATTGAAAATAATTTATATAATGTAAAAATAATAATAAATCACACGCATCACACGTGCACACCTTCCTAGTGTAAACAAAAACCTGAATACTACTTGTACTAAGATGGTTTTTTCAATTGAAGATTGAAAGATTCAAGGACATATGACACAAGTGAAAAATGAAAAAGAGAATGACAAGAATTAATGGTCATAATTTTTATATTTCTCTCTTAATTTTGCCCGTGCAGTGATGACCTTCATATAGACTATTTATCACAAAAGGTTAAAAATAAAAATGGAGGAAATAACTCACCAGTACTCCCATCACAAGAGAATCCATCACTTGGACTGGTCCCCAATATTCCTTTTATAGAAGGTAAAGTTAGTAGGAAGAATGGTGTTAAACTGCCGTGGAACAACAAAAATATGGAAAAACTTAGATAGTGTCCGGTTATGTTTTTTATTTAATTTTATTATGTGTTTTGTGATAATAAATTATTGGAGAATGTGAAAGTTATTTTTTTGTATATTTATTTATATTTTGAAGGAAATATTTTTTACTGTATCAGTCAAATCAATGCTGTTTTTTGTTTTTGTTTTTGGGGTAAAAATAAAATAGAGTGATTTTTTTAATATGAAAATAATAAATATATATATATATAATGTATATATATATATATATTAGAGAATGTGCATTTTGAAGAAAAAATAGAGATATGTTTTATATTTTTTCCTAAAATAACGTTGTTATGAGAAAACATAACCAAACAAAGCCTTAAAATTTTCCTTGACAAGGGCCTAATTGTATGTGGATTATGAGGACATTTCTAACGCGTGGAGTACATACCACAGTTATCCTGACAGCCTTAATTGGCTCAATTTCATCGGTGTCGCAATAAGTATAAGATGTAGAGTTACATATATAAATTAAAAAAAATTAAAACATTTATAAATTGTATAGATTTAAAACGTTTTATGTTATGTTATTAATGCATAAGCTATAGAATCTTTAAGTACAGAGACTCAAATACAAACCACATATAGGCACAAAACACCATACACAAGCAAAACCAATCTTCACTAACAAAAAAATTGTGTTGAAGAGGGTTTTATTACAGTCGAAGATAATTATGATAGATTTTTTATGGATTATTAATGAATTTAAAAAATATAAGCTAAATATATATTAATAATGCTACTTGTGATGTATATGAAAATTATATATTAATATGAAAAGTCTGTCACAAATTTCATAACTTTAAATATGATTATTTGATCTGTAATGGAAATTTGATCACAAAGTTAATTGTGTGATGTACTTTATTTTTGTCAAAAAACTAATGGTGGCAAATTATATATTAATGGGTTTGTGAAACCAGTCCATCATAAATTTAATGAAATATATCATTTTTGTGATGGATTTATTTAACAAATCCATTAATATATGCTTCATCACTAATTAATTTTTTTAAAAAAATAAACTATGTCGCAAAACTAATTTTTTGATAAATTTTTGTCACGGATCAAAGAGTCATATTTAGAGTTGTAACACTTGTGATGGATGCATATACTCTTTATATCAATATATACTATTTATATCCGTCACACATATAATTACTAGTATATAATATTGCTCATTCTTTTAAATTCATTAATAATTCATTAAAAATCCATCACAATTGTCTTCAAACTGTAGGGGAACCTTCTTCTTCAGAAATTTTTCATTAGTAACAAAGTATTTTTCTTGTGGTGATGGAAAGCTTAAAAAATTAGCAAGATCGTTAAATAATTAAAAGAAAAAACAGCTTGTTCTTTTCCTTTCCTTTTCTTTTAATTAAACAATCTAAATTTACTTCTCTTTGCAAGATTGATTATATTCTAGGAAAGCAAACTCAAAGGAAAGCTTGCGGAAATTCGTAAGATATATATAGTTGAAAGACAAACCAAACAACGTAGTATCATACCCAAGATCATTCTTTGTGAACTCCTTTTGCTATTCGATAAATTTAGAAGATCGACTGAGTTAGTTAAAAAAATATAAATTGTGTGAGATATCAAGTAATTTGACCTTAAATGGATCGTTTAACAATCACATCAATTTAAAATACAATATCAAACTCAATGAAAAATTCAAAATACACGTAAATAGTACCTCAATCGACTCAACTTAATTCGTTCACACCCTTTGTAAGATAGGACTTAAATAGAAAAAATGACAGCAGCATAAAATTCATGCTATTATAGATGATGAAACGCAATCAATATATATAACGCAAACAACTTACGAAACCAAACAGAAATAAAGCATAGCCCCCATATTAATTATGGACCAGTGCACCGCTATCGCCAAACCTTCATGCCATCTCAATAATTAGATACCGTGTGCACCTGCAGGAGATAAATATACAGAAGAGAAGTAAAATATTAGTTCTCTGATTTCAAGAAGTTAAAACACAGTTTTGCACCCAAAGAAAGTTTTACCCTTCGTAGGGAGGTGTTCTGCCGAGAGTTGTATTTATCACGACGAGAATTGAGACAAACTCTGAGGCTGTCGTTGCCCAAGCTCGCTTGTTGCTCTTGTATTAGCATTGCTGAGTCCACAGCAGAGGGGCTACATTCATAAAACTCGAGCAATTCAAGTGTTGGAATTTCACCAATTTCATGAGGGATCTCCACTAACTTGTAACAGAAACTGAGGCTCAAGTGCTGAAGCATGGGGTAGTGACTATTATCAGCGTTCCAGTGCTCCAAGTTGGACTCATCAATGAGCAAAACCCTTAATTTACGGAATTCCCCTTCGATTGGTTCCCATTTGGAGCCTTCAAAGGCATAATCCTTCAATTTTAGCACTTGAAGATTGGGCAATGAACCAACAACCATCATTTCTTCCCAAGGAACTCTGCAACCACTTAGAGTCAGCTTTTTGAGACTAAGAGGGAAAGCAAAGCTTAATGGCAAACGTCTCTTAGCTCGAAAATGCTCAGCAATGAAGACGCATTTCAATGTTTCAAGTTGGCGCAGGCAGACAAAATTGTTGAATTCATAGGACGACCATTCCGTGTCTGTGTCGTGAGAATACGAAATTCCCAGTTTCTTCAGGTTTGGCATGATTCTAAACACCGCAATGGTACATCTAAAGTTTACTAAATTTGCAAGTATTTGCAAATTTTTCAGAAAAACAGAATCCTTTTCCATAATTTGTGTAGGAAAAGGGTAAGGTAAGAAACTTGTACCAAACAAGAGATGCCTTAGCTGTGGCATTTCCCAAATATTTGGTGGTAGATATATAGTGTTAAGAATTGATATGAAGAAAGTCCCTCAATAAACAATCAAGGTTTGAAGATTCCGAAGTTTGGATATTGATGCAGGAAAATTATTGTTGCCTCTATAGGTGAAAGCAAGGTACCTTAAATGAACTAGCTCCATTAACTCAATAGGAAACTCAAAGAACCTTATTGTCAGTGCATCTAGTACCCTGAGTAGTCCGGAACTCAGAGTAAAAGATAATAGCTGATTATTTAAGCGGCGCTCACAAAAATATATAAGAGAACGGACAAATGAGTCATGAACATCTGTAAGCCAAACTAAAATATCTGAATGAATACTTATTCGGCGCTGATTATTTTTGCCTTGTGGGAATATGCAAGAATCTGGATTCATTATCTGCAGAAATTTCCCATCTTTAGCTTTTTTCAGGCACAACTCCCTCAACATGTCATGAATAATGCAAGATTTAATTCCACCATTATGATTTCTCTTATCAATCAAAACAAGATTTCTGTCAACGAGATCCTTTAAATAATCCTCAGCCACCTCTTCAAAGCTTTTAAAGGCTAGTGGTTTTATGAATCCCTCAGCAATCCAGAGTTTGATGAGTTGGGAGGAAAATATCACATAATCTTCAGGGAAAACTCCCATATAAAGAAAACATGCCTTTAGATGAATTGGCAAGGAATTATAACTAAAAGATAGAATCTTCATCACCTGATCATCATTTCCGGTTACTGCTGACCTTACATTTTCTGCAATGTTTTCCCAGTAATCTCGTGTCCTGCTACCTTTGGACAGGAGACCACTAATCACGATAATTGCAAGTGGAAGCCCTTTGCAATTCTCTGCAATTGTCTTTCCAATTTCTTCCAATTCAAAAGGGCAGTATTCTTCCCCAAATACCTTCTCGCGTAGTAGATCCCAACTTGCTAATGAACTCAGAAGTCTCATGTGATGAATGGGGCTAGAAGAGTTGGCATAAATAGCCACTTCTGACAAACGAGTGGTTAAGATTATCCTGCTGCCATTATTGTCATCTGGGAAATAAATTTTGACATCGTTCCAGGCTCTGGTGTCCCAAACATCATCCATCACGATGAGGTATCTCCTACCCTTTAAACTTTTGTATAGAAGCTCTGCTACATCTCCGATGCTTCTCCGATGCAATTCACCACCACCTCCAGTGGAGTCTAGAAGACCAGTGAGTATTTCTTGCACGTGGTATTCCTGAGATACAACTACCCATCCACGAGTGTCAAAATAATACCCAATAAGTGGGTCATTGTAGAGATTCCTCGCAAGAGTGGTCTTACCAATACCACCCATGCCGACAATGGAAATTATGTCAAGTTTAGAAGATGATCCAGTTAGCCGATCTTTAAGTTGTAGCAAATCTTCATCAAGTCCCACCGGAGTGCTTCTGTTGCTGGGAGCTATTTTTGATGAACCAGCAACCAAAGTATTCTCTGGCTGCAGATTTTCTACCGCTTTCCCATTCTTGATCTTCGAGAGAGCTTCCAAAATGGAATCAAATTCATCTATTATCTTCTCTAAGCCTTGGTACCTTTCACATAGATGGATGGCAGGAACCACATTTTGGAGAGCGGAGATGATCTCCCAAAAACAGCTGCAAACTCCACAAATTATAGATCTTGAAAGGACTTGTCTTGATGTATTGGATTGTATGATATCTTCTGCTTCATATGATGCATCTCTGATTTGCCCTTCCAAATGATTGATGGTTGGGCCGCTTTTTTGTGAAGAATCTTCAAGAATGA
>JACGDI010005281.1:31877-92439 GCA_014898725.1 Jacaranda copaia | reverse complement strand
ACAAATTCAAAAAATGATATACACAGAAATATATTTTCTCCCTCCCTCTTTCAAACTTAAAAGTTTTCGTGTCAATGTGAATTTAACCCTTTTTAACATATGATTATTTTTTATTAAATTTTATTTAAAAAATTTATGTATTTTATGTTCGACTAAAATCTTAATAAAATAATTAATTTATACTAAAATTTTGAGAAAAATCAACTTATGCAAAAAATTTAGAAAAAATCAACATTATACTTTAACTGCCCAACTTTTGTACCATAAAATAATTTGATAATTAGACTTCATTTAATTTCTTCTACAACATTAATAATATACAAATTTTTATGTTAAACCAAAAGTTTTGCACAACTTAATTTTTATAACAATGAAGTCAAATTCCAATAAAAAAAATATAATTCATCATGTTCAATGATTAATAATTATCCCAACATCACCAAATATTCAAGATTTACATAGTAAATAATAATAATCAATTTTTATAAATCAATTTAGAGTTAAATAGTTCAAAAATAACTAATTATTAATTAAAAATGCAAAAAAATATAAGGCTTTTATCGTGTTATCGGATAACTCGAACTAACCCATAATTTTTGTGTTACTTATCGGGGCAATCCAATATCGACCCAACCCAATAACCCCTAACCCAAACGTAATAATATCGTATCGTGTCAAAAATTGCCACCCCTAAATTTTGTTATACCCATTCAATATGCATATCTTAATAGGAATTTTTAAGATTTATTTATTATTGAGTTCTAGAACTTATTGAGATTAATTTTCTTACTTATAATTTTGGAATTTTGAATGGCTTTAATGAGAAATATATATACATATATATTGTAAAATTATTTTAGTACCAATTAGGATTGTTGGGTACAAGGTACTACATGCTTACAACACCCATAAAGCTAATCCCAAATAAATTTTGTCCTGTTAGCCAATTAAATTGGTGATTGATGTACTTATTAAATGAATCAAGTAACTTAACTATTGATTCAATTTACTCAGAGATAGGTTATTGATTTTTAGGATTGATCTAGAAGGTAAGTTCCTAAACCTATATATACATATATATAATATGATATTATTTTTTAAAATCCAAAAGGATATATGCTATAGTAATTTAATTGTAACTTGTTTTCAATTTACACTGCACCATAACTATACTCCATTACTCATGAAAATTGTTTTATTTTGTTTCATGATACAAAAAATATATGTTTTATGATTTTTAATGCCCCTAGACTAGAAGTTAAATTCGATGATCAACTGATTTACTGAATTTGCTGTTATTGCTACTTCTACTGTTACCGTTAGTTGAATCCAACTTAATTTGAGTGTGTGAGGAAGTTCATCGGGCGATAGCAAACCTGCCGGTTGAACCCCAAACCCCTTTGGCCTAATCCCCTAGCGCATAATAGAAGTCGCTTGTAGATGAGGTGGGTCGTAGAATTTCCCAAGGACCTAGGCTTGAGCACTGTTTTGATAAGGTCGCACCTTGCCAGGAGTGATAAGGGACTATTACGGTGAAAATCATAGGATTGACTCACTACAACAAATATGTCTGATCATCATATTTAAGTTGTTAGTCTAAGAAACTATCTATTAAATTCTTAATTCATTGCTGTTTAACTATTTAATAAATTCCACTTATATTTTCCTTAATTATTTTTACTATGCAAATTATGTTAAATTCATAAACTCACATTACATATACTTGGCATTCTCTGAGTTTTTTACTGACACTTTTTTCTTTTAACTTCCTTATACAGACCTAAATTTTAAGGTAGTGAGAAGGTGGATCCTACGTATGATAAAAATCAAGATTGGAATCTTAGTTTGAATTTTTGCAGCAGACTAGTTTATTTCTCCTAAGTTTATTAGTTATATTTTATTTATTATGAATTCTATTTTATTTTAGTTGATGTTAGGTATTGGTACTCTGAGTTTTTGACTTTTTGTGTTACAAGACTAACTTGGATTTGTTTGAATTCTTTTGTCTAAATTTCTAATTTTGGATTGTTAATATCATTTATTTGAGATTGAGTTTCAAGCTTGAATACTAAAATACATGGTTTGATTTTTGGGGTATGACGATATATGTAACACCCTTAGAAATCATATAATTGGTAAAATTTATTTAATATTAATTTTTGTGCATTCTATTAATTAAATTATTTATTTTGAAATTTTTGTGGTTTAAAATGCAAATAAGAAGGAGTTAATTTCATCTTTATATAAAATTTTGAGGGCTAATGTAGAATTTTCATAAGTAATGTAAAATAAATAATGCTAATGCTCGGATGCTTGTGATGCGTTGAGAGTGCCCCTTAAGCATCAGCAATGTGCCAAGAGTTCCCCTTGGGCATCGATGATGTTCTAGGCGTTATGCTTAGGCATCATACATGTATTGAGCTATCTTGCTTGGATTTTCATTTGGTTTGGACAGAATAAGAAGAATTGAATATGCATGTTGTCTTTGATTTATTTGAATTGCATATAAGATTGTTATTTTTTATTGTACTCTACTCAAGGAGCAATAAGACTTGAGTGATTTCCCAATCTAGATCAGGTTGATGTCTTGAGTTAAATGAACCAATAAAAAATCCTCCCGAATTGTGATTTGTTGAGACGCCCTAAACCTCTTGAACATGATTAGTTGAGTCGATTAGGCTGTTGAGCCAATGGTTACAACTCCCGACCTAGCATTTGCTAGTAGTTTGAAACCCGCTACTCTCTTTATTCTGGCACATCCATGTTTTGATTGTTTTTCTATGCCGGTAAAATATTTTATTGAATTATTGATTTTTTCGACAAATTTGTGTATTGCTTTACATTATCCCTCATTGTGTCCTCAAGACTCACCCTCGCATATCATTTTATTTCCTTTCCAGACATGTATGAGATAGGGGACAATGGCTGATGGCAATTCTAACCAGAATAATTTGTATTAGTGATTGGGTGAATGAATGTATATATATGAATTCACCGTTGGTTAAATTAGTTTTAGAAATGTTGTAATATGTCATGATGAACTTAAGACTTACAGCATATATGAATTGTGTTACTTGAGACGACATTTTGGTTCTAAATATTGTTTGAATATTAGCATGACTTATGACACTCTGATATTATTGTATTAAGTTTAAAGCATGTTGTGAGTTTAAGAAAGTTGTTATTTATTGAAGAATTGTGAAAAAATTTTATAGGCCTATTGGATATGATGTTTGTATTATGTTGGTTGAACTAGGTGGCATCCCAACTTGTGGACTATCTTGGGCGAGGTGCTACAATAGATATATATATATATATATATCTGTCAATTATTTTTAACATAAATATATTTTGTTTAAGTAGTAGTAATAATAATAAATAATAATATTACTATTATTATTACTATTATTATTATTATGGCTAGTTAAGCGGTTGGAAATTAATGGTGGACAAAATGATCATTGGATTTCTAAACAGTAGTGGCTCAATGGTCATTCTCATCCTAAATGGCCCAATTTGTAGGATGAATATGACACTGGTGACATGCGTCGGGCCTGATCAGTTGTCCAGCGTTTAAAACCAATAGTTGTAGGCTGGAGCTTATTTACTGGACCAAAAAACATGCAAAGCAAATTAATGATGAAGTGGATTGTGGCTCAATGTTTCACTTCATCATATGGATAGTAAATTCGCTGTGATTGTACATACTTCACGTGAAAAATGTGCATAAATATTTAATTTTAATAAATAAATTTAAAATATGAAATCATAATCATTTGACCTATTATCTATACAAGTGGTTAATGGTGTATTATAATTATACATTGAGGGTGCATTATATCGAAATAGTGGCTACTAATAATAAAATTTTATTTATTTTGAACTCCAATCCATTATATGATTTCGTACATATTTTGGTGAATTGGGTTTAATGACCCATAAAATGTAAAATTGGTCTATTTATATTTATTATACTAATATACATCATTGTATCATTACAACAATTTTTTGTATTTTAGTATTTTTTTATTTTTAAATTAATGAAAAAATAATTTAATTTGCAATAGAAATATCAAATAATTACATGTGATATACATTAATATACTTAAAATTTTGAGTTAAAAAGTTATTTTAGAAAAGTACCAACAATTATCCTCAACTGACATTATCAGATTAGTTCAAAAGTTTAGCTGCAGTATTTTATTATTTTTTATTAATATATTGACTAACATAAATCTATATTGATATTTTAATATTGTTTATAGATTTATTTCCTCATTGGTTACTTTAGACTGCATGTATTGGGCTCCACGTGTTTATGTATGTGTGTGTGCATATATATATATATATATATATATTTAATACTATTTTTTATCTACTACATATTTAGACATGTGATATTATTAAGCACACATAATGCTACTTTATGATAATAATTAACTTTTGATACGTGTTCTAATTTTGTAAATACAAAATAATAAGTAAATATAATTTCATAATATCTGGATCCGAAGTATGATTGTTAAATCTATTTAATTTAAGTTCATTATTTGAGAAATAAAAATTCTATTGGACCTAATTCAAGCATAAATCGCATAATATATTTAGCATATTTATATATTGGAGGATAAATGACATATTTTATATGTGTCACATCTCAACTCAATAAAATAAAATAATTTTTTTACATAAATCAACTTAATAAAAAACTACAACTTGAAAGTTGTTCCTTATCTCTTGACCTTGCTAGTTCTCTTCCTTATCTAAAAATGTCAACAAAAAGAGTGAACTCGAAAGCCCAACAAGTATTTTAAATACGTTTAAAATGCAGAATATTCGATAGTTCTAAATAACTTATACTAACTTATAATCAACATTATGATGTGAATATAACCTCAAAATTGGTAAACAATCCACCACCATAATAAAACTTGCAGAGTATTCGAAATTAGTTTCGAACCGGTATATAACAATAGTTCCAGATCACACAGATTCTACATAACATAGCAGAATTCTTATAGTTAACATGGTTGTGCAAAACATATTTCCATATATTAAGGATTATAGCATAATCCCCCATATTAAAAAATATTTTAAACCTTAAACATAAGTAAAACACTCACATCGTAAATTCTTAAAAAGTTAAGTAGAAATACCACTTCAAGATCCCTACTCTCCTCTTCTTCATCTAATATTTTCACGACCCACAAAACAAGTATGTTTTTCACATATTTTCCAACATATATAGCCAATTTTCATAACTCACAAATTAATTCTCACTACACATAAATAATACACCACTACTTCTCATTCTTAAACCAAATTCACATCTACATATTCCTGAATAAATTTGCTAACACTCCATATTCTCACGTAAAAATGCCGCTGTTACATGATTAATACACCACTATTCCTCATTTTTAAGGACGTATGCACCCTTACATATTCTTGAATTAAAATCCATCGTTCCACAATCCTAGGTAAAAATGTACCTTTTCACATTCTTGAATTAAAATGGCACTATTTCATATTTTTCGTTATATTTTATAAAATAATGATTATAACTAGTAATTAAAATCCACTAATTTCTATATTTGACACTCTATTGAATAAGTGTTATAGATACATATATTTTGTTTGGGGCGGGGGGAAGCATTACAATGTGATTATCAATGGATATGACTATATGAGACATTTCAGTATCTATTAATTATTTTTTATGCATTATAAATTATTTTATTCAAATATATTTTTTATGTAATATTACCTTTAGCCCTATAATATATCTACGTGCGCACTGTTAGTTCCAAAATTATGGCATTGATCATTTTTAGTTCAAATCCCATGACTTTTTAGCATTTGGCACTCCGTTTAATTTTTTATTAAAATTTTAATAAAATTTGTTATATTTTTATGAAGAAAAGCCACTCAAATTTGAATGATTAATGAAGAAGCTAATAAAATATAAATTGTCCATTTAATCTTCATTTAAAAAAATTGAAAAATAATAAAAAGGTAAAAGGTAAAAACCACAAAATCCCTCTATAAAAAATCTTTTAAAATAATATAAATTTACATATATATACACATTCATATTATTTATATTATAAATATATATTATATATATGTATATATAATCCCAACCCCTGCCGGCCATGGCCAGTCCGACTTGGGGTGGGGGGCGAGGAGATGAGGGGGCGGTGGCGGGAAGCGAGAAGAGAAAGATCTTCTCTTTTGTCTTTTTTCTTTTTGCTCTTTGTGTTTATAATTTAATTAGATAATTCTAAATATATTTGCATTTTTATATATTATTTGGTATTAATTTAACATTAAATATTTACCAAGAGCTTAATATAATTAAAATTTTAAAATATATATAGAATTAAGAAAAATATATTATAAAAAATATATGTCATTTAATTTAATAGTAACTCATATAAGATGAATATTAGCATACCTCGCAGTACAAATATCCTATTTTTATATAATATTACACTTTTTAAATTTTTTACTCATAGTTTCATTCAAATTATCAATTCATTCAATTGGTTTAATTCTTTTTCCCAAACCCTCTTTCTCCCTATTTAATTTTATAGTTCCATAGGATGTTAGATATGCATTGATTTAATGGTTTTATAATTTATTTTATTCACTAATTGATTATTATGATTTCAAAAGTTCGTCGTTGGATTTTATTTTTTTGTTTATATATGTGTATGAATGTATAATTTAAATTTTTTTGAAAAATATTCTTATATTATTTCATTAATATATATTTTTGAAATCGTTCTTAATTTATTTAAAAAGAATCATGGAGATTAATTAGAGATATCAGGATACTTGTATTGATTTTTTGGTTATAACAATAGATATAATTTAATTTTTCAAATATGTTTTAGTTTTATTTGCTTTGATGGAGGATTATCCATCTACATCATCACAAACATTAAAAAGTCCTTATAATATAAAATTCAAGTCAAATAAACATAAAGAGGCAATTAGCAACAATTTAAAAATATAAAACGTTAGTTCAACTTTTTTTTTTTTAATCACAAAAAGATAGGTAGCCTATTTCACGTTTTAGCGCATTACTAAACCATAAAACCCTGAAGTCCTCCAAAACCCTAAAACGCACCTGCAATCGCCGAAAGGCCTGAACACATTGAAACCCTAACCCTGTAGCTGCCTTCAACTATGGCGGAAACATTTCCCGTTAAACCAAAACTCCGGTCGACGTCGAGTAAAATTACTCCCACCCCCGAATCTAAGTACTGGAAATCCTTCAAAATCCCTAAAGACATCGAAACTACTCCATCAAAATCTCTAAATTACCCCATTACCTCACTTTCCTTTTCTCCGGTTGCTCCCCACGATTTTGTCGCCACTCATTCCGCAAGTTTCACAGTATTCTCCGGTCAAACCCTTGAGCCCAAATTCACCGTCTCCGCCTTTTCCGACGCGGCCGCCTCCACTTCTTTCCGCTGCGACGGGAAACTCATAGCAGCTGGAGATTTAACGGGTACTGTGCACGTGTTTGATGCAAAGTCCCGTAACCATCTCCGCCGTTTAAAGGGTCATTCAGCTGCAGCTCGCCTTGTCTGTTACCCACGTGCCGCTGATAAGTTCCACATCTTCTCTGGTGGCGATGACTCTGTCGTCAAGTATTGGGACGTTACAACTGAGAAGTGTGTATTTGATCTATTGGGGCACAAGGATTATGTGCGATGTGGCGATGCTTCGCCAGTGAGCGATGATATGTTTGCTTCGGGCTCTTATGATCATAGAGTGAGGATTTGGGATGTCCGGGTATCAAATGCTGGTTCTGTCATGGAATTGAATCATGAAAAACCGGTGGAGAGTGTGATTTACTTGCCATCCGGGGGTTTGATTGCCACGGCAGGTGGGAATTTCGTGAAAATATGGGATATGATTGGAGGTGGGAAGCTGTTGTACTCTATGGAGAGTCATAATAAGACAGTAACAGCTCTCTGTATGGGCAAAGTTGGGAAAGTAAATGGAGAAGAAGCTGAGCAGTATAGGATTTTAAGTGTTTCATTGGATGGGTATATGAAGGTTTTTGATTATGCAAAGTTCAAGATCACTCATTCTATGAGGTTTCCAAATCCTCTTTTATCTGTTGGCTTTTCGCCAGATTGCTCAACACGAGTGATAGGGACTTCCAAAGGGATTATGTATATTGGGAGAAGGAAAGGTAAGGTGGAAACTATGAATATGGGGGATCCATTAGGGTTGGGAGCTGTGGAGGATGAGCCGCAGAGAAGGGTTCTAAGGCCTTCTTATTTTAGGTACTTCCATAGAGGGCAAAACTTGAAGCCTTCGGAAGGGGATTACTTGATTAAGAGGCCCAAGAAAGTCAAGTTGTCCAAGCATGATAAATTATTGAAGAAGTTCAGGCATAAGGACGCATTGGTTACTGTTTTGAATGGGAAAAACCCAGAGAATGTGGTAGCCGTTATGGAAGAATTGGTGGCAAGGAAGAAGTTGCTGAAATCTGTATCCAATTTGGATACAGAGGAGCTGGGATTGTTACTGGGCTTTCTGCAGAAGTATTCAACAATGCCCAGGTATGCAGGACTGCTGACGAGGTTGGCGAATAAGGTTGTCGAACTGCGGGCAGAAGACATCCGATCTTCTGATCAATTAAGAGGTCATATTAGAAATCTAAAGAGGGATGTTGAAGAGGAGATCAGAATACAGCAGTCATTGCTGGAAATACAGGGCATAATTTCTCCAATGATGAGGATTGCTGCTAAAAGATGAAAAATAACGAAGTCCATATCACTTATGTGGTAGTTGTCTTTCTCATGATATGAGATTTTGTTTAAACTCAGTTTTGTTACTTAGCTTAAATTATGCTATTTTCTCCTCAGCCTTTACTTCTTGGTGCAATATACTGGAATTTTGTTGAATATGCCTGTATTGGTTCACATACATTGTGCTCAAAGTATTATTACTTCCATCTATTTTCACGCGAAGAATACATGCCTGCAACTGAGTCAGATTCATTTTGCATTATTAGTTAACTTTTATTTTTCATTGTTACATAATTGTGCCCATAATGCAACAAGCCAACGCAAGTAATTGCGCATTTCTGCATTCCTATTTGAACTGTTGGATAATGTTGAGGAGCCTATGTCTATAGAGCCTTCTATATTAAGGATTGCTCTGTGATTATTACGGGAAAAGTGTCAAAATTGAGATGTTAAAGTGAGGGGTGATATCCTGTCTGCAAGCTACAATTTGCATGGTATTCGGTTCATATAGATTTTACAGGACTTGGGAAACTTATTTGTTTATTTTTGTGGCATAGGTGAGTAGGACTGAGAGTTAAAAGGTTTCAAATGACTTCTATTGAGTGGATTTCTTTATACATCAAGAAAAAATTTACTCCAAACAACTGCTAGAGTTTTGAAATGAAATGGTTGGCTACCAAAATTTTCAACCCAAACGCAATCTTGCTGTGTTCAAAATCATTCACTTTGTTCCTTTGAAGTTCATTAATTTATAGACTTGACAAATTAGGCACTATGACTTATGAATTGGACAAATAGGCGCCTAGGATGGATCACAGCATGCAAGATTAAGAATTTCATACGCTTAGGATGAGCTCTGCCTCATTTTCCAAGTAACTGTGCATGGCAAACAAATCCCTTGTAGGGGCATCTTGCACTCTTGCTCCCTGAGTGTTAAAGAAATTATGTTAACAAGAACACAATTCTGGCAACAAAACAGCTCAACCTCACAATCCCGTAAATCTAGCTCTAAATACTTTATACTAAGGAGAACACAAGATTAATGCAGCAAGATGGATGTCGGGCCGTTGTCATAATTATCAGAAATCTATTATGTTTCCCATCTCACTTCTTCATCAGTCACAGCCATCGCTCTCCCCAGAAGGCAGATTCTTGACCCTTTTTTTTTTGTCTAACTGGGATGCAACATGTACATAAAATGGAAAATTTTTAATCTGGCAAATGAAGATATGCATGAAGCTCCAAACCCACTTGTATTAGCATATCTACAAAGTCTACTTGTAGGAGCTACGAGAGAAACGGGGAGAACAAACGACCTCGATGGCATAGACAACTGTAACACACTTCATTTTTACATGCCATGCTCCCGGACCGGTTACAACCAGCAAGCAATTCCAACTCTTCAGTGCACGCATTACTTTATGAAGTTTTGGTTCAGTGGTTGCTAACTGGAAGCCCCTACACCCAAAAATAGAAATGCCAGTATGCAATGTCAAAAAAACCCTTTTAAACAAGAACATAAATAAATAAATAAATAAAAGGAACAACAAAATAGAGGGTAAATTTATTATAGGGGGAAAAAAAAGGCAGCAATCCCGAAGGAGGGATTTGCTAGAGAAGCCAATGTTTGAGTTTAAGGAACTGAGCAAAACATAAAAGTAAAAGTAGATATTCTCTATATTTAGCTTTGATTACAAGTATCTCCTATTGGTTTATTCTAAATCCACTTCCTTTGTATCATGGCAGCATTTAACCCTACTATTAACCCTCAAGCATGGCATAAAACAAGCTTATATGTACCTGAAGTTTTTGGGGTCGCTTGTTCCTCTGTTGCTCTGCCAGAATCTACTGTTTTTGTCTGGTCCCTCCTGTCTTCCTTGGGAACCCTTAAAGATCTTAGCTTGGATGATGCTCTGAGTGAATGTATCAAAGGCGCATCCTCTTCATCCTCTTCTTGCTTTTCTTCCCCTGCATCTCGATCAGATCCACTGATTGAATCCTCCTCTCCACTTGAACTTTGCTCATCAAAAAGCCTTTTTCCTTGTAGATTCTGCTTCTTAGGTGGACGACCCCGACGTCTCACAGATGTACCTTCTTTTCCATCAACAACTTTATGCACATCAAGTTTGGGTAATAAGCACAAGATCCTTAAATGCAAAATAAATTTTGATACCATTGCAATAGAGGTGGCTGAACTAAGATTTATTATGCGCAGAGATGCAAACATGACTAGACAGAGCACTGTAGCATGAGGCATTATGGATAGCCAAAAAATGCGATGTTAACTTGCATTTTGATTTCTTTTGCTTTCCGTGTGTCTGTGTTTGGGGGGAAAAGTGTAGCAACTCTGTCCTTAGTCTAAATGCTAGGAGCAAATTCACAGAAGTAAAAGGTCACATCAACAACATACTTAAGGGAAGGGGTAGCTGCCCATTTAAGAAAGAAAAGATAACTGGAAAACAGAACAAAGACCAGTGAACTGGATGGATAGGGTACCTTTTACACCTTCATTTTTCAAATATTTCTCACGAAGGGTGTCTAGAAATGTGTAATAGGCACGCCACCCACTGGGATCTTCATCTGTCTTCACATTTTCGGTTCTTCTCTCAACTCCTCTCATGCTAGTCATAAAAAAGGAACTACACAGTTAACTTGATTGTGATGTGGAGCAATTTGAATATAACGACCTGGCAAGTATGTAAACCTAATGCATGAGGTAAGTAAATATCCAAAGATTTGTGGAAATCCATATTCGGCAACATCTCGTGCATCTTTTTACATATTATTTTAATAAGGTAGCACTACAAATAAACTAGTGCTAATTTGTCAGTTTAGGTTGGCGTTATATGAAACGGTAAATAAATAATTTTAGTAGGATATAATATAGTTAATAATCTAAATAATAATTCATAATCAGTGGCACGCAAGCAAATTCCTGTTTTATCGAAGTTTTAAAGAAAGAAAAGGATAAAATACAGTCTAATAATCTAAATAATAAATTTGAATAATCATTGGCATACAAGTAAATTCCAGTTTGTTCCTCCAAAAAACATTGAAAGAAGATTTTTTAACCCAAAAAAGAAAAAAAATGTGAAACAAATTAATAGAAGATTCTCAAATAAAAGGTGGAAGGATAAAGAAAAAGAACAGGGGTAAGACAGGATTCCAACAATATTAAAATGTTATTAGAACAAGGAATTAGGGATCGAGAAAAGAGAGTAAGTGTAAGAGATAAAAGAAAGTGGGGAGAAAGAGAGAGAGAACTAAACCTAGTCACACCTCTTCAATTCTATAATATAATATAGATGCTAAGACCAATGATTACACCCGTATCCTTGGTCAATCACATAAATATTGTTATGCATTCCGATAAAATCATTTCATTTTGCAACTTGTATTACATGCTCACTATATTCCTTTGTGCTTTAACATATTCATCAAATTGAGCGCATAAAAAACCTAGGTTCTCTTTCCAACAAACATGATGCATTACATCCCAAAAATTAGGCACCAACATTATCCATTGTATCCTTAATGTAACTAGTCCATATGGTGCTTCATAAATGTGAATATAAACGTAAGGAAGAGTTCTTACACGTCAAGTATGTCAGGTGCAGGAAGTTTGGATACAAAATGCAGCACTACATCCAGGAAAGACAGCTGCTTTGGAGCATGCAAAAATGCATAATTGATACCTTCCTTGACAATATTCAAAATTTCAGCTTTGTACTTGTTTCGAGCAACACCAACGTAGGACCCAGACAGCCGAGCAGCAAGATCTTTACACTCCTGAAATGACTTGCTTGACAGTGATTTATCATTGCCAGAGGAAACCACTAGCAGATACCTTTGATAGGCCTAGCCGAACAATGAAAATTTTAAAAAATAAATCTCAGAAAGAACTAAGGAAAGAAAATCTGAACCATGATGCTTTGGCTTTTTAATTATGTTATTATGCATATGTCCAGCACTATTGCTGTAATCCATCAAACCCCCACAAATGACCAAAAAATCATGAAATTTTGAGTTGTTCCTATATCAGCAAATATCATATCACATTCATGGAAGAAGGAATCTTAAATTAAGACAATGATAAAATCATCTTCATTGGACTAACAAATGTCTACACAGTAAAGCAGCCATGAAGTAGTATCTTTAACAAGTAGGCCATACCCTTTTTAGCGCTTCTAGAAGAATATTTGAAACATCTCCCTTTTTCTTTAAGGCAGTAATTAGGTGCTTCACAATTTCAACAACACTTGTATCATACTTCTCCAAATGAGAAATGACCTCAGGGGCAAGATG
Source organism: Jacaranda copaia (assembly GCA_014898725.1). Lineage (NCBI taxonomy): Eukaryota > Viridiplantae > Streptophyta > Magnoliopsida > Lamiales > Bignoniaceae > Jacaranda > Jacaranda copaia. Next base: position 79,360 of record JACGDI010005281.1, on the reverse strand, counting down.
TTCCTGCAATTAGAATACCATCATGAACTTCTTGGTTACAGGAAAAAGTTCCACACAGGTGTAAGTCAAAGTAGTTTTACTGTAAAATAGCTTGTGTCTTTCCCTAACAATGGACAAATATTTCAGAAACTAAGATCCAAAAGGCATATCATAAATGGAACCCAAAAGATCTCAGCTGATATGAATCAGCATATCAAATATGAACTGACACGAACAAATCATACTAAAATAAAAATAAGTGTAGCTACCTTGGGAACTGAATCAGTAGCCACTAATTTGGCCAGAGCAAACATGACAGCATCTGCATTAGCCTCTTCCACATATTCTCTGTTTCCTTCTTCATCATCCGCATCATCTGCAGTGAATCAGAGGTTCAAAGAACAGCAATTCATACAAGAGCACTAAATGAACATAAATATTTAAAGTTACTAAACAAATACTTTGAAGACACGGGCTTACATGAAACATTGGAGGATGAAATTCTATTGTTCGAACAATACAAACATCATAGGAGAAAGCAAGATTAACAGAATGCGATCCAAAACATGAAACCAGAAAAAATATAGCCGCTTTCATTTTTACAGTTGCTCTAAGCATTACGTTCTCCAAATTATTGGTATTCCTGCCAGCATATTATACAATTTATTTCCAAATGCTTTGCTTCTTTCTAGCAATGTTTTTCTCTACTGCTAACTCAAGATGCGTAATTATTAGTATCAGGGAAGAAGGAATCATGAAATGTGAAACGAAGAGAAATCCTGCAAAAGCAAGCAAAAGGTATAAAAGAGAACAACATAATTTGAAAACAGAGCTGCAATAATTGCGATGTATATATCCAACCAAACCTACAGAAAGTGCCTAAGAACTTATGTTTTCAAGTAGGCTGGAAAAATGCGTATGAGGTGCAGAAATATGAATTTGCAAAGTCATCATGCTCCAAACAGGATATATTAATAACTTGCAAGAAAAAAAATTGACCGTAAAACAGGCATCATTTGAACTACAGACATTTTGGCTAAGCCAAATCTCCTTATAAGAATTCAACTCTTCTCCAATTATGTCCAAACATGCAAGCATGCCTGTAGCTCAATCTCAGGCTATTGACTGAATGCACAAAATATGATACTGGTTACAAAAGATGCAGTGGATTACCTGAAACATTAAGCAGTTGCTCACACATTTTCCAATACTTCTCAACAGTGGATTCATCTGGAGAATACCCTAATACTTCCAGCTTTGTCAAAGCAAATTTACTCCTTTTGAACAAACACCAAGTATCTGCAAGGATACCACAGACCTACCAAAAGATACACACATAGGCTGAGTTAAACGGAAATATTTCTGTACAAAGATTAACTCACGGCATAAAATGAATACAAAATTGTTGACACTGATATGACCAAGAATCATGGCAAAGAGAATGCTTACCCTATAAGCCAGCTGATTTTTACATCTACCATCATCAAGAAGTTTAGAAGGATTATGCAGAAAGTAATCAAGTTGTTCCAACAAGGCATCACGCTTCCCTGACAGAGAGGATAAAGATGCCTCTGACACTGTTTCACTGGATAGAACAGAGTGCAGGCACCAGGAAACATGAAGGAACATATTGAGAAGCAGAAAGGCAATGACCTGAATTGGCATAAGTAGCTGATTGTCAGCAGACCTTAAAGGTACAACATTGATTCTACAGCGTATACATTTAGTGTGCAGACCTCATCATCTATGTTTCTGAAACTTTGAAGAATATGGACGAGATCATGATACAAGCTTTCGAGCGACACTTTGTGTGATAACTGAAGCTCATACAACCTTTTCAGATTTACAAGCAGCGAGTATTCATCACCACCATTCTGCAGACCAAAACATGTTAGCCATCATAATTTCATGCTAAAACAGAGAACATTGAACAGGTTCATACCATGACATCTTTTATTGCAGATTTTAATTTGGCAATCAACTCATCCTCAAGCTCCTTGACCTGATTTTGAGCAAAATCTTGCAACTCTCCTTGGCTCTCAGTGGCACAGAACTTGATTGCTTTCACACATGATCTCAAGGAATCCTTCTCCCCATGCTTAAAAAAGGCCTCTCTCATAAGTTTAAGAATAGCCTTAAAATTCTGCAAAAAAAAGAAAAGAAAACAAAAGAGCATGATTTTATAGTGAGTTGTAAGCAAGTTAATTAACCCACACAGCCAAGCAATTTAATGAACCCACCTGTTCTTGTCTCTTAAGGGAATAAAGCTCCAGATTCATGTGAACAATAATTTCAACTAGAGGTGCTACTTTGTCCTTGTCAGACATATATTTGCGAAGAAGCTGTGGATAGGTCTTCATCATGGCAACTGTAATATCACGCTTATTGTTTTCAAACATTTCCTGGTAATTGTTAGAGAAAAAATAACTTAATTTTGATTTAGAATATTCAAATGATACACACTGTAAGAAGGAGAATAACAGAATCCTTGTGGGTGAAAAAACTAACTGAGAAATACTGAAGGAAAGAAAAGGATAAAACTGCAATCTAACTAGCCTTCTGAGCTTTGGTATAATGAGGGTTTCTATTATCAGTTGCAGGAACAATCCTTTCTCCCACTGCCTTTCTTATTGATGCAAAGAGAAGCCTAATCAAGTTTGTAGCATCTGCATCATCAAGCTCAGCCGATGGATTATCATCCAGGAGCATGTGAATGATGCACTTCCAATCCTGCAAGTACCACGATCTCTTTCAGAGAGCATACACATCTGCAGTGTCTCAACCAGTTTAAGAAAAGATCAGCCACCCATCCCAGTAAAAATTTGTGTAGCCTCCATTAAGAAAAGATCAGACACCTATCCCACTAAAATTTTGTCAGGACTCCATGGAACTCTTGGAAATAACACTTATCTCTAGCCATTCAGATTGTTGCAGTTCTTGTTCATCCCATTAATGCACTTAATTTAGATTTTTGTGGAAAGAAAGGTAGAAATGAATAGAGTTAAATGAAGTTATATGAAAATAATCAGACTCCCAGGAAAATACAGACAGCAATAAAAGTGAAAATTGAATAGCAATAAAATTTAAAAGAAGTCGTGAAACATGTGACTATATTAACTATCAAGTAGGATTACACACATAAGCTATTATCTTTATGAACTATAATCATTTATGATTCACCTAATTTCGAAGATTCAATCATATTTTTAACAAAAAGGTTATCTTCCATAGTCAGGCAAGAATGGTAAATATTGTTTTTCTTTTGAACTATAGTTAATCAGTCATTCACCTAATTTCGAAGATTTACAATTATTGACAAATATTGTTGCTCACTAGAAAAGTATCCTAACATTTCTTCTAAATTCTTAGGCTTTTCTTTCTTTTCCTTCTTGTTATGAACTTAGGCAATGGACAGATCTACTGAAGCATGCTAAATTACACACCACCCAAATCCCATATTATCTTTGAATTTACATACTTTCATGGCCCCCATATAATCCCAGACATCATCAATGACATATGAACTCAGGATGGGGTCTGCTGAAAATTCTTTTAGTATCTGTAGCATCCTACTAATATGAACCTCTGGAGAATCACTGTCGCTGCCTGCAAAAGAACAAAAAAGATCTCAACTAAAACAAATTATTAAAAAAATCTGCATCAGAAAACAGGATAAAGATACCTGTTGATCGAGACTGTGAGTTGTTAAATTTCTGAGCAATCAAATGATCATATACTAGCGCTCCAATGGCATGTCTAACATCTGGTGGATCATCAATTAATAGATCATATAAAGAACCTAGTTCTTCATCAGGCACAAGTTGGTGTCTGCAATATATCACCAACCCCCTTGTCAAGATAAGTTTTGCAAGATAAGTTCTAAGTATGGTCAGCATGCATTATATTACACTTTAAATATACAGAATTTTTCAAGTACTAGATACCTCAATAGCTGTTTTACAAGCCCTATTGCGCATACTGACACAGAAATGTCAATGTCATCAGCAAGCTCAAGCATCCGTTTGTAAAATCTCTCGGTGAAAAGGTTAAGAGATGGCACATTATCATCCACCTCATAAAGATTTTGCAATGCCAGAACAGAAGCCTTTCTAACACCAGCACTCTTCAAAGCAGAAGAGATGACAAGAAAATATTCAGCACTTCAGAGGAAAATAAAACCAGAAACCCCTAAGATGAAATTAAGCATTTGTAACTAACCTTGTCGTTCAATGTCCATCCAAGATATTTCAAATACAAATCCTGCAAGAAAAGTGAGGGATATGACAGTACCCACACGCCAAGTGATTCTATACATGACATTCGGATATCTGGATCAATGTCTCGATAACGATGCACAAATAACCTTCAAAAAACAAGTATTTCAGATGAATTTTAACCATAAGAAGAAACTAGATACCTCAAAAGACAAGAGAACTTAGGAAATCAATGTTATTGACCAAAAAGACAGAGATCATACCCAGTAAAAATTTTCCGCATCATCTCTTCCATTGCAGTTATCTTTTCATGTGTCATTGATAGCCTTTTAGTAAGTGATTCTACTCGAGGTCCCTCAGTCTTTTTCTTCTTTTCAGCATTTAACTGTCTCTGAGTGGTCTCTCTCTGTGATCCAAGCATTTTAGCAACATTGATGAAGGACGTGACAAGTTGAAGTCCCATCAATGAGGCAATCTGACGATAAGATCTAGGAGGAGTACTGCAAAAACAATGAGATCAGCTCGATGAGGCTACTGAGTTCTGTTGGATATCCCTGGTAACTTAAAATCAGGTACTTACCATGACAAGGCAATAATGTAGTCCAAACACCTGTCAAATAATAACTGATCAAACAGGGGTCCATTCTGACATTCACTAACCAAATTGTCCAAGAAATATACGAGGTTATCTTTGAAATTCTTGAAGTCCCTTTTCGAACTCTGATAATCTTCAACCTCACCCTAAGTTGCAAGATGTTAAGCAAAATCTCGAGTTCTCTCAGCTATTTTAAGTGGTGGTTTGTTTTTCTTTTTTTGGGTTATTGTGTTCAATGCGAAGCTGGTGGTGCTTTTGTGTGGCAGAAGGGGAGACTGGAGAGACAACAAAAATTGCATATGCAAAAGTCGAAACAATATTCAAAATACCAGACAAGAATTCCATTAAGAACACCAAAAGAATTAAGATAGATAATATTAATTTTATCGAAGAAAGCAAAGGATACTCTTTTAGCCATGTTGACCAGAGCAACTACCACATCATCAACACTAGTCTCATCTACATCCTCTTCTTGAAGACGATATTTTGCTCCACATGCCTGCCCATGATAACATGTGTTAAAATAGAAATACAAAGTGATGAAATCTGAAAGCAACAACTCAAATAGAACAGTATATAATAACCTCAAAAAGCATAGTTAAGAGTTCAGCCATTGCAAACTTTTGGGTCCTCTCGTATTGTTCAACCCATCGTTTAACAACATCAGGAATTTCCTTCCCTTCACCTTTAATAACCTCTACAAAACAAAACAAATTTACTTCTGTCATAGTGACTACATGTTCACCCATCAACAAATACCAGGTTAAACTAATAAAGGCGTAAAACTCAGTTTGCCCCCTTCAACAACTTCACATAAATGGGAATGAGCTAAGAAGCAATTGACATAACCCAATAACTTCTTTGCAAAACTCAATGAATCAAAATCATAAACTGCACCTTCTAGGCCAAACTTCTATCGCAATAGTTTTAACACTACCTAAGAGAACAGAAATTTTTCACGCACAACCACAACTTGTACCAATAAGGGAAAAGACAGTAATATAATGATTAGAAAACAAGCATTTAAGGCTATGACATAAAATGCTTCCCTTCATATTTGAATAGACTTTTCCTCAATTCCAATTCCATGGGCCGAGTACCAACACCTTATTCACATACTAGTATACCAGTATTTAAATTCCGTAAATTATCGGGAATTATGGTACCAATCAAACTCAAGTTAGCTTTACGCGCCGCTGCAACCGAGGTTGAACCACCTTCAGTATCCTTATTTCTCTTTGCTTTCCGGCGAGGTTCTTGAAAATCATCTGAAGATTCTTCCCTCTCTTCCTCCAATTCAATTTCGATTTTGTCTGTGCGCGTAAAATCGGCTGACCTAACCTGAGCCCTAGCCCTTTTCTACTCAAACATGAACATCACAAAACACATAAAACTTAAAACCAAGGAAGATTACTGTTTGAAATCACAATTAAAGCAATATTAATCCAGTAAATAGCAGTTAATTAACTAACCGAACGGCGAGTTGCTGGTTCCGGCACTACTGGTTCGTCTTCCATTAAACCACCGGCAAAAAACCGACTGCACCGGAAGTAAAGTGTCGGCGATTTGGGTGTGCGATAGTGGAGAGTTTGTGAGTGTCTGTGTGTGTGTGTGTGTGAATATTTGCTCCGACAAAATGAGCAAATCTTCCCGCCAGATAAATGTGCTGCTAAGATAGTATGAAGGGTGGGAGCGGGAAGCCGAAATATTTCACTGTTCAGTGTATCCGTATTTTTTCTGGCCTTTTATTGAGTGTATTCAGTATTTATACGTATCTAGCGCACCCGTTACGCCAACTATCGCTCGTGCATTTGATGAGTGGTTTCTTTTCTTTTATTTTTCTCTTTCTGTTTTTTGTTCTGCTGCAATTACGAGGTTCTTGCTTCTTAGCGGTGCTCTACGAGTCGAGGCGACTTGCAATTTTACAAATCGAGTTCCAACTAAATTAACTGAACTTTAAGTTATTTCGATTAAAAAGGTGTTTGGCCAAATTTATTTTAAATATTTATAATTTTTTATATTTTATAAAATATTTTTAAAATTTATAAGATATTAAATTTTATTTTTAAAATAAATTATTAAATTATTTAGATAAAATAAGATTTTAAAACTTACAAGATATTAATAATTGTAATTTTGTAATTAAAATAATTAAAAATGAATTAACTTGTTAAGATCTTGAAAATAGTCAAGGCGACTTACAATTTTACAAATCGAGTTCGAACTAAATCAATTGGACTTTAAGTTACTTTTGATTGAGAGGTGTTTGATCAAATTTATTTTAAATGTCTATAAGTTAATATATTTTATAAGATATTTTTAAAATTTATAAAATGTTAGATCTTATTTTTAAAATAAGTTGTTAAAGTATTTGGATAAAATAAGATATTAAAGCTTATAAAATGTTAATAATGGCAATTTTGTAATTAAAATTTTTAAAAATGAAAGAGTTTGTTAAATATCTTGGAAATAAATTAGGGTTTCTTTATTTTTTTAAAAAAAACTTATAAGTTTCTAACATCTTATCTTATGATCTTATAAACTCTTTTTTTAAAAAAATTACTAAACACTTTTTATCAACTTATAAGCCCTTAACCATTTTATAAGATGTTTTGAAAAGCTTATGAGTTCACTCGAACACCCTCTAAATCTTGAGTCATCTATTTTTAAATTTAAGATTTATAAGTCGATATGTAATTAAATATTATATTTTATTTTATTAATAAATTTATATTTTATTTCAAGTTCGAACTCGAATTGTTTACATCCCACTTGATAACTAGTTAGTTATTAATCTGTGCGTTGCATCAAGCAATACATTGAAATTTAAATTTAATATTTAATTTAGCTATAATGTAAATATTAATATTATTTATAAATATTATAAATATAATACTTAAAAAAATCTTATAAATGAATTCTATTGAACATAATATAATTGTTAATATAAATGAGACATAATATTATTTGGTATGAATATGGTTTATATCAACAAATAAAGTCCCAAGCGTTAATCCATATCTACACAAAAGTTAATGTCTAAGTGTTAAATTATTTTATAAATTGAATAAACAACTCATAAAATATAATAGAAGATAAAATAAAATAAATCACTTCAATATTGACTTGATTTGAAAAATTAAAGAATTCAATATTGAGAAACAAATTTAGGTAGCGGAACTATAGAAGATAAAATATTTTAACTTACCATAAAATCAAAACTTCAATTTTTTTAATAAATTATCTTAATTTATTAATATAAACATTAAAATGTTAGAAAATATATGATCCTTATACATTCATGCATCTTCAAGAAAAAAAATAAAATTTAATATACAAATAGAATGATCATATAGAGGTGAAGAAAAAAGAAGATAAATGTTTTTATACCTTTAAATAGTGAATTATATGTTTAGATTATTTTAGTACATGTATTTTTAGAAATTTTTAGTTTAGATTTGGGAATTTTCTCCAGTTATGATTTAACTTACTTAATAGATTAAATTTTGAAATTGGATATAATCCATTGAATAATATAATATAACTCTTAAAATTGAATTGTAATAAATTTTATGTTATTATAATACTTCACATATTAAAAGTTTATATATGCGAGATATATATATTGCAAGACATATTAATTAAATTGTGTTAATAAATGCACCCATATATATGCACAAGAATATATATACATATATATACACACACGTGTATATACCCATCCGCAATTATATATCAAATATATTGATAAAGGGACTTATAAAATTTATTATAAAAAGTTATATATATTGAGTACTTACTAAAACTACACATGTAGTAACTAAAATGAATTTATATAGTTTTTATATCAATACTATATAAATGTTAACAAAATATCATATATGAGAATATGATGACATGGCAAAATAGATAAAATTAACTCCTTCATGTCATTGCCATATAAGAAAAATACTTAAATTAGAACTCCCTTTTTTCCTAAATTGTCCTTGTTCATAAACATAAAAATTAAAAATTGTAAAAAAATAATATAAACATGATAAAATACATGTATTTTCAAGAAAAATAAATTTTAACTCAAAAAGAGAATGAATTTATAGAGGCGGAGAAGAATAAAGAGACAAAAATTGTTATATTTTTAAATAGTAAATTGTATGTTTATAAAATATTGTTCGGGAAATTTAGCTTATGATATGTCAATTAAATTGCAATAACAAATAAACTTTTATATGCTTGGTTATTTACACATGCGTATATATATATATATATATGTACATGGGTGCTTGTGTGTATTGACCATAATTTTTTTTTTTTTAAATTTTGAGAATAAAAAATAAATATTAGCATAAACTATAAAACATTATAATATGGAGTACAAAATTATATATTAAGACAAGGATCGTTACAATAGTTAGATGTAGGGTAAAAAGATGAATTAATATAATCTTTCTACATTAATATTAAAATAAATATTAATGGAACATTATATTTAGATATATAACGACATAACAAAAAAGAAATAAAATTAACTTACCCACGTTAATACCACATAAAAAAAGATATTTAAAATAGGATTAAATATTATTTTATTTTATATGTATTAGATTGTAATAAAATTTATATTTTTATAATACTTTATACATGAAACATTATGCACTATATATATTAAACAAGACATGTCAATTGAACTGCATTGACAAAATATTATCCATGGTAATATATACCCACATACATATAATATATATGTGCGTATGTGTGTGATTCATAATAGTAACAAAAAGCCAAATTTGAAATTACAAATGAAAAACATTAGAATTAACTATTAAACAATATAATGAAAATGTTGCAAAAATTATATATAAATATTGGGAGTTAAATTAATATAAAAAGTTACATATATGTTATATATGGAAATGTTTGGTATGGTAAAAATGAAAAAAAAAATTAATAAATATACTTAAAATATGATTGAACATCATTTTACTTTATATATATTATATTTGAGTATAATCGAAACAAGCTCAAACCTAAAACTTTAGGCTATTTGAGCTCGAACGTAAACTTTAAATTTTCCTCTAAATGAGGCTCGACTCAATTCAATAGCACTATAATTATTTTACAATTTAGAGTGGTGTTCACGTTGTATGGTACTGAAATTTGGTTAATGGTCCTTATGCAGTTCACTTATTATCATATGCATTACTATAGAAGAATATGATTTTATTGTTAAAATAAAAGTTACTTTTGATTTTTATATGTATTTTGTCCTTTAATTATTCCAATATTTAAAATAAACAATGTAATCATTGAGAATTTAGCATAAAATATGTAGCTTGGATGTCAATTTTACTATTATTCCAAATTTATTCTTAATTTAACATTTAAAAATGACGATTCAATAATTTTGTAATCGTATTTTCATAATTTTCACAAATCAAAATTCCACATTATCTAAATATCATCCTTTATTATCTTCTTTACTATATCAAACATCCACCACAACTTTAACGTTATTTTACAATTCAAAATATTTCATACACTAATTTTGAATGACCCAAAAGATATTTTTATGGGCACAAAAAATAATGTGCAATGGCCACTAGTAAAAATTTTAAAAGAGGTAGATGGAGTAAAGGACAATAATAGGCAATCAATATTATCATAAATACTTTGGAATATCTTGATTGTACGCCATATAACAATGAAAATCCTATCATTTATGGCTTATAAGTATAACTTGAAGTTGAATGTACTGTACAATTTTTTTATGCTTTTTTTTTTTTTTTCTCTTGATTTTGTATTACAATTTTCATAAACACTCACTTAGAGTGGTTCTATCTTTAGCCAAAAAAAGCGATCACTTCAAGCCTTCAAATTTTGGAAGCCTCCTATATATAATAATTTACGCCTAGAGAAAAGCATAAGGCCTTTGATTTGGAGGTCTTATTAGTCAAACTTAGAACAAATAATTAATTAAATATAGTTAGTTAAAAATATAAATTTAAATTTTATTACTTTTGATTCTCTTAAATCTCCTCGGTCCTTTTAATTCTTATTTTTTATTTGCCAAAACTTCATATGTTTCATTCATTCTCAATGCTAATCACTAAATAACATTAACAAAAACTCTCTTTTACTACAAATCAAGGTTTTATTTCTTAAGTTTTTTTTTCTTTTTTTCAATTTGTTTTTTCAAATTTGAAACTTATAAAATCTATCAACAACGCTTCAAGAAAGATATAATGGGTTGGTTATGCTAACAATTAAAAAAAAAAGTTAGATAAAATTAAATTTTAAAGTATAATCGATAATTCTGCATCTAAAAAAAGACAGAAAATATTAAAAAATTATTTTTTTATTTTATATTAAATGCCTTATTTTTATATTTCACCTTAGGCATCCAATTTAGCTTCCCCATGTTGAAATTTATGAATACAACATTAGACATATTTGTACATCTCTTCGTTGCTTTAATTTGTTGTTGATAGGAAAATACTTCAAAACATTATGAAAGCATAAGTGCACCAGCCACACCTAAGTATTTTCCAATTCTCTTCCTTATCCTTAAGCCATTCATAATTTTCTAAAATCAGTATATCGGACAATATTGAATGTTTGGAATTTTTTTTTCCTTAATAAGAAAATATTTTTAAATACAATTTTTTGTGTTGTTTCGAATATATGGATATCAAATATTTATTGTATCAAAATAATATATTTAACGTACTATAGGTTTCATTCATATTATTGATCAATATAAGCATTTATTATATATCCATTATTTAATTGCCCATATCCTACTAGGCTCCACAAAGTTTTTAGGTTATTATTCATTTATATATAACGTGAAAATGAATTTTGGATTTAAGGTAAATTAAATTTAATATTAAGCTAACTTCATAAGTTTAGAAGAGTCTTTTCAAAAGTAAGTCAAAATTTCAAGTTGTGTTGAATAATTAGGACTCGTTTATTTTGTGACATGGAATGTGAGGTGATAAACCATAGGATGAAATGAGGGATGCAGAGTAAGATTAGGATAATTTTATATTTATAATTGAATGTTTACTTTGTGGGATGATATTAATGATAAAATTGGATTATTGTATTGAGAATGTTTACATAAATATGAATTATAAAATTTGGATAAATTATAAAAGACTAAAGTCCCCCTAGTTAAAATAATTTTCTATTTAGCATAAATTTTTTTTTTAATGTCAATACAATATTCAACTATTTCTTCTTTTTTCTATTTAGTATAAAGAAATTATTTTTTCTCCATTCCAATAAAATATTTTTACACAAATTATATAATTATTTTTTAATTATTTTAATATAAATATATTTTTAATTATTTTTAAAATTTTTAATTGGCGATGCAATTAGATATTATTTGAAGTTGCGGCGTCAAATATGTGCTAAACCATCCCACCTCAAAGGTGAGATGGCTCATCACTCAAATCGTCTGACATTGGGGGGCCGACGTATTTTTATAGGGCTTTCATCCTTTAATGTAAATATGGGATGAGGTAGAGTATGGGTTTTCATCTTGCCTCATCCTTCAAAGTAAACGATCGATGGATCAAGTATGTTAACAAAGGATTGGAATTACTTGTACAAATTTATAGAGTTAAGCGTGTACAAATTTGATTTACATGTATTGAAATTAATCGTACCAAAATTATCAAATACGCTAGCATAAAAGTAATTTGCTCTGGAAAAACTTTTAAGATCAAATGGGTTCAACAACATGAGTTGTTTATTTTGTGATGTGGGATGTGGGGTGATAAAATGAAATGAGGGATGAAGAGTAAGATTAGAATAATTTTATATTTTTGATTGGGTGTTTACTCTGTATGATTATATAAATGATAAAATTGGATTATTGTATTGAAAATGTTTACATAAACATGACTTATAAAATTTGGATAAATTATAAAAGAGTAAAGTCCCCCTAGTTAATTTTTTTTTTATTTAACATAAAAAATTAATTTTTCTCCATGTCAATACAATATCCAACTATTTCTTCTTTTTTCTATTTAGTATAAAAAAATTATTTTTTCTCAATTCCAATACAACATCTTTACACAAATTAGATATCATTTTTTTATAATTATTTTAATATAAATTATTTTTAATATTTAATATTTTTAATTATTTTTAAATTTTTTGATTGGCGTCACAATTAGAAATTATTTAAAATTGTGGCGTCAAAAATAAGGTGTGATGAAGTCATCCCACCTCACATCACTCAAATCATCTGCACAATACCCTCCAGGTATATTTTTACAAGGCTTTCATCTTTGAAAGTAAATATAGGATGAGCAAGATCTAAGTTTTCATCCTACCTCATTCTTCAAAATAAATGGGTACGTGTAATGAACCCTATATTTGAAACTCAGATTTAGTAAGAAAAATATTGAGGCTATGTTTCCTTTTGTCAAAATGTAACCAAACATACAAAATTTTTCCTTACAAAATGCCAAATTAATTTTTCTAAAATACCCATTTCTATCTTTCATTATCCCCAATTTTTTTTCACTTTTCAATATATACATACATATATTATATATCATATATGTTTTTTTATTATTCTAATAAAAAAAATCATTCAATTCCTTTTTCACTCAAAAAATTCAATAAAGAAGTATTGATTTAACTGTTACAATATAATTTGTCTCCCCCAAAATATAAATAAACATATCAAAAATTTTCAAAATAATTTTCTAACTATTCTTCAAAACATAAACAAACATTCATCATATTCTCCGACCCCAATTTCAATCCCAAAATTCACTATCTCAAAATACATAATACAAAACATATAATTTATAACCAAACATTACCTAAAATATTCTTTTTCAAATTTCAAATAATGTTATTTTTTACAATTAATTTTCATTTTTTCTTGTTCAATTTTTTTGACCCACATATGAAAGAAAAAGCAACCAAGGAAACAAAGGGGGTCCTAACTCCTAAAAGGCATCGTTACGAGGGATGAGACATAAAAGAAAACTGAATCTACGGAGATGATTCTATCCGCAACGGTCAAATCAAACGGAGAAAGAGAACAAATCAATTTGAATTTGAATAGGAGGAGCATCTATGCCCATTGGATAGTTGTGGGACCCCTACCCCATATATCATTGTTTCTCTGTTTTTTATTAAATAATAATATAATATATATATAAATGTAATTATATGTGGATAATAATATTTAAATACAGTAAATTATTATTATTACACATTTTTGCATTGAATTTCGCATATAAAGCTAGTTGGAAAGTTGGTATAGGTAGGACCCCAAAAATGATGACAAGATCTCCATTATTCCTCGATTTCAACCAAACGAAGGCTCCTTTGGCTGTAATGACATTCTGATTTGCACTAATTAAGTTAACTTAAGTGGTCTTTGTTTAATCATTACATTTTTTCATAGTACTTATTACATATGCAATTAATTAGTGCAACCTAGTATTTCTTTTGTGGCTATGCTATATAGCATAAAAATGAACTAATACGATCTTAAAATCCAAGTTAATCGATGAATCAACTTAATTCAATCTTCGGAGTGTTGGACCAAATTTATTCTAAGGACATTAAAAGATTTTTACGAAATTTATAAGATATTATATTTTATTTTAAAAATAAGTATTTAAAAATATTTTTGAAGTTACAAAATGGTAATGTTTAAAGATAAACGTGTGTGTAATAGTTTAGCATAGATTATAAAATTTGAATATTTCATTTTGGAGGTTTGTATATTAAAATAAAAAAAATTAGAATGAATAAGGACGCTATAGTATCTTGCGACCCTCAAACAACTTATAAGATGGTAAAACATTTTATGGTGTTTATAAATTAACTCAAACACCCTTTATTAGGATTTCCACAACCTCATCAGTTTTGCATTCAAAAATCATATTAATGCCTTTATTGACTGATGATGTTAGATTTTTTGTCAACTATATAGAGGTTAAACTGCTTCAAAGAATTGTTATGCCTACATGCATCTATTTGGTTGGGGGAATTTTATCCTAAAAGGCACCTTAATAGCTTATAAACTATTTTAAGTCATCCCTTAGTTGAGTGGCTTGGGAAGAGCCAAAATGGTTGTCGTCCCGTAGACAACGTCATGCGATATAGTGTTCAGATTTGTCGCTAACTTGAAAATCTAATTGTTTCAAGAAAGTTTTCACCTGTACGTATCTGATGGGAGATTGTTATTAAAGGATGAAAAAGAGTGGGAGGAATAGTTTATAAGCTATTTTAGACACTTGATTTCTTTTAATATGTGACAACTAAGTATCATTATTAACGGCAGTGTGTTTTTATAAGTGAAAACATGCTACTCGGTAAATTTAATAATAACATGATTTTTAGTAATAATATCATAATATATTTGCATCCCCTATCTTAAAAATGCCCACATTAGACTAAGGTTAATAAAAATGCAGCTTTCTCATTTTTATATTTATGTCATAGCACTTAAATTATATTTGGGGGAAAAAAATAATAAGAAAAATGTGATAGGAACTTTAAATAAAAAATCTATTATTTAAAATGAGAAAATATTGTTTATAAATAATACTTATAATAATACTCAATACCCTTAGGATTATTATCCCCAAACCATTCCCACAATGACTAATATTATCAATTTACGAGGCTCATTAATCCGCTAATTAATGTCTTAAGGACAAATAACCCCAAGTAATTAATGAAGGCTGATTGGTGACCGCGTGGCGGCAATGTAGTAATTTTCAGGGATCAACATTAAAATTAATATAAATTACAAATAGAAAATGTGAGAAATTCCTTCTAATTTTATCCATACTAATGGAACAGAAAGGGCAACCTTTTGTTAGAGATAACGAAATTTTAAGGCTCAACGTAATTCTCCTTTCCACCAACGGTCTTCCACCGTTCAAAGGGAGTGGCAATTGTCCGATTTACCCTTGAAATTTTTTTATGTTATTTCCGGGAGATTTATTGCCATATTACTATTTTGTTGAATGTAATAATGCATAATTGCACACCAAAAAAAAAAAGGAAAAAAAAGGGCAAGATGGAGGAAAAAGATATTGATATTTCTATGAAATTCTCTTTCTTGTTCCTAAAGGCAAGAAAATCGGGCAATCTAATTGAAGTTGATGTCTCAAAACTATTTAATTTAAATAATGTTTCAGTTCAATAAAATAGATTTGGTCAAAATTGAGTTTGTAGGTTAAAATTGAACATTTTTTTTAACTTGATTGATCAAAGGTAAGAATTATGGTTTTTGCTCTTTTTTTTAAAATTATTATCTTGACTTGTAATTCATATATTATGTCATTTCTTCAATGAATATGTACTCATAGAAGTTGTCATTCTTTCAATATTTATAAAACTAACCCTGAAGCGATTTTCCGACCTGTTAGAGCTAAATGCAAGGGTTGATTAGGAATCAACATTTTCTTATAAAAATACATACAAAATGCTTTTTATTTTTTTATAAATAAAAATTCAGTATGTCATTTTCTATACAAATTTACTCTTAAATTTGGATACATTTGTTCAGCTTGTTCTTTTCCTCTATGGTGGGCTTATCTAATAAATGTTTCAAATTGAGAAATCCAAGCCAAAGATTGGCCTCACAAGGCACAATTAATAGTTGAATGTGTAAGTTTGTGGTACCTATTAATCTTGTTTTTGGTATACCCTAAAATAGACAAAAATGAATTTAAGACCAAAAAAAAAATAATAATAAATAGAAAGGACCACCCAATTTTCTGCTGAGTGGCAAAACAGAAATATACCCCAAAACCAAACCTAAAATGGTCACAAAAAATAATACTATACTAATAGAACCAACAAAAAGTGGACAAACAAGAATTTGAAATTGAGTGGCCGTTCGAATAAACAGTAATTACTTCAAACTTCAAAAAACCCACCCCTTCCTTGAATGCATCACACAATAAAAACAAAACTCCATTTCTTCGTTTGAAGCTCTCCTTCTGGTTTTTCTAGAGAGAGAAACACAAGCCAGAGGTTCTAGAGAGAGAGAGGGGAAGAAGAAAAAATCATGGCTGGGATGGTCATGGTGACGAGGGGTGGCGGCTGTGGGGGCAAGAGTTCGAAATCTGCTGTGGTTGAGGAGCAGGATAAGCAAGAAGATTCCCACCAACAGCAGCAGCTTTCTTTGCTGGATTTCATTTTATCAGCTTTAAGAAAATCCATGGTGTCTACATGCCGTGTGGACAGGCAAGATCAAGAGGTGATCTCCGCCATTCATCACATGGAAATCGGGTGGCCCACGAATGTTCAGCACATAACCCATGTCACCTTTGATAGATTCAACGGTTTTCTGGGCCTTCCTGTTGAGTTTGAGGTTGAGGTTCCATGTAGAGCTCCAAGTGCAAGGTATGTTAAAGAAGCTAAAAATTTCAGCTTTTTTTGGTTCTCTCTTGTGGGTTGTCTCAAGCTTCAAGATTTTTATTATCTGTTTCTTTTTTCCTCTATATTTTTTAGTGTTTGTGTCTTATGTAAAAGAAGTTAGAAAATCTCATCTTTTTGGGCCTTAAAGTTCTAACCTTTTTATCCTCTTTTCCCCCACTTTCTTGAAGTTTTTAGGGGGGAGATTTTGTTGTCATGTCTTTTATGTGTTCAGATCTAATGCATTATACCAAGTGATGTTGTGTTAAAGTTTGTAGAGCGTATTTCCATGGCAGTTTACTAAATTGGTTGGTGATATACGTTGGCTTGAAAAATGGAAAAAATATTCATTCACTGTTTGATTTTGGGCAGTAAATTTAGAATCTGAATTTCCTTATAAGGTATTTGGTAGTTTAAGAATTTTGAATGTGCTTTCTATTATTGTTCTTCCTTTTATTTACTCCCAAGAAATCTCAAAGCTTTATTAAGGTTTAAATAACCAAGTTTTGCTCGCTTAGTAAATAGCCCTTCCGTAAATTTTACCTGGGAAGGCATAATAGAGACATTAATGCAGGAGTTTGCAATCCATTTCTTCATCTGTTATCCCAGCTTGGTGGTACAACTTTAATAAAGATGGGGCTTCCTATAGTTATTACTCATTAAATGGGTAGATATAACTGAAAACTTTAATTGCTCATGAAGCTGGTTAAATGTCTGTTTTTAAAGAATCATGGGACCCCAAAACATGTTGCAAGATTAAAGCTGATGTGATATCAAGGGCTTAAGTCGCTATTTCCGGTCAGGATCGTCCATTGGATTGAGAGTGCTTCTGTAGATTAATTTCCTTCCAAGGGGGGGAATTATGGCTGATGGATGCATTTTTACAGTGAAAATTGTTCATTGTTTTGTACCATATGAACAGTTTGGCTCCTTCTATTCTTGCCTTCAACTAATAGCTCTTGCTGAGAATATGGTTGCGTTATTTATGTCAAAGGAAAATAAAATACTATCATAAGTTTCATAATTGATGTTACTGACTAACTGAAATCAATTATGCAGTGTCAGTGTATTTGGGGTCTCAGCGGATTCAATGCAGTGCTCTTATGACACAAGAGGCAATAGTGTCCCAACTATTCTACTATTAATGCAGGAAAGATTATATTCACAAGGTGGTCTAAAGGTGAGCAAACATGAAGATTTCATGCGGACAATGGCAACATTTTGACTCAATATCTAAGAGCTGATCCAATTTGTCTGAATATTTTTTGTAGTCTGAAGGAATATTTCGGATAAACCCGGAGAACAGCCAAGAGGAACATGTGAGGGACCAGCTCAACAGGGGTATTGTGCCTGAAGATATCGACGTCCACTGTTTGGCAGGTTTGATCAAAGCCTGGTTTCGAGAGCTTCCGTCTGGAGTGCTTGATGGGCTTTCTCCAGAACAGGTATTGCAATGCAATACAGAAGAGGAATCTGTTGAGCTCATTAAGCAGCTAAAATCAACTGAGACTGCATTGCTCAGCTGGGCCATTGATCTCATGGCTGATGTTGTTGAACAAGAAGAATCCAATAAGATGAATGCTAGAAATATTGCAATGGTCTTTGCCCCAAATATGACTCAGGTGATTCAAATAATTACATCTGATTTAGAGGCTGTTTGACTAAACTTATTTCAAAAGATGTTATAAGCTCCTTCATTTTATAAACCTTTTAACATGTTTGTGAAACTTACAAGATGATAGATCTTATTTTAAGATTTTACAAGCTTGCTTTCAGAAAAATTCAACACTTTCTTTTTCACATCTTATAAACTCTTAAACATTTTAACTGACTATAGCCTTCTGTTTCTTTCTGTTTGCTCCAGATGTCGGACCCCTTAACAGCTCTCATGCATGCTGTTCAAGTGATGAACTTACTGAAGACACTGATCATGAAAACACTACGAGAACGTGATGAGGCAGCTGAAGGAGGTTACTCGCCCTTGTACTCTCAGTCATCAGACAGGCAGACTGACGAGGAATATGATAGTCAACAAGAGATGGACACTAGCTGTGAATCAACGGGTCTGGCCTCAGATGATGACGATGAGCAAGCTCAGTACAGTCCCTGCAGCAAAGACAAAGACGAAGTTGAGTCATTGAGTGAGATAGAAGAGTGCTTCTTAAGGCAACTGGATGAGAATGAGAAGGCCAAAAATGGATTCCGTAAGCAACTTGAAGGGATTTTATGCAAAGAGCATGTGAGTCCATCAAGTGGTTCTCCCTTCAATGCAGACTCTTGTCTCACAGATAGTCGAATAGGGAGTTCCTTTCTCAGCACGAGCGATGGGGAGGACTCAAGAATAAGCTCAATTGCGTCAGGCCTTAAGATGGACACAGACAAAGTAGCACATACAACTACACAAGCACTCACTCTTGACGTGGATATGGTAGACAACGCCGTAGAATCTGCATCTGTTTGAATAACTACAACTTTAGGACATAGATTTTTATGAAGTTTAGGATGTCTCTCCACAGCCGGGCTTGCTTCTGTACATTAGTTTCTGTGGTAAGTTTTAGGCATTGAGTAGTGGTTTGCTTTGAATTGATTGTAAGTCGCTATTCAGTTCCGGGCTGAAATAGTGCTCCATTCCTCTCTTTGCTCCATCAGCAAAGATTCTAACTCTTTAGCTTTCCAGGATGCAAGAAAGCTGATGATGAGCTTGTATCCTTGTCCATTTCCTGACTGTAATTTGTTGTGTCCAAAAGATTGATTTACTCATGAAAAAACTATGCAGTCCTAATTTTTTCTTGGTATCGTAGTATCCTATGCTATGATAGCAATAGGCTGGAGCGGTAGGCTGTAGGCATTACTAGTTTTTGAAAAGGGAAGGACCTATGATGCCTGTAGGTTCAGTCCAAAGTCAACAAGCATGCCCGGCTTTACTCAACCTGGGCTTGGGCCTAAAAGAATATTATGATAGCAGCTGGTATTTGTCTTTTACTCCAATTTTTGTGGTCGGATCAAATACCTTGCTTGAGGAATTATGCTCTTTGTTGGGTGTTTGATTCTAGAGACACTCACATTCTACGTATGCAAACGAGTCAAGCTAGCTCGTGAGCCTCATGAGTTGAGATGAATTGAATTCGAGCTCTGATTCGAACCAAATCTCGAGCCATCTATATTTAGGATTGAGACCTACAAGTTAATATATAATTAAATATAATTTTTTATTTTATTAGTAAGTATATATTATATTACTATTTTTTCATTTCAAGTTCGAGCCTGTAGTTTTTTACAATTAATTTATCAATTTTGCTCATACTCTGCTCAGCTAGATTCGTTACACCCCTGCTTGATTCACTTGTGACCATTAAATTTATAGTGGGTGGTCATCCTCTGCAAATCCAACCGTCACAATTGAACCGAATGTATCACATCTAATCTAAAACTACTAATGCCTTCTGAAAAAGCTCTCTCATTTCTGGTTGATTGTCATTTTTCATTGACTCTACAAAGCCTATAGGATGCATGATTTTCTACCATGAGAAAGGAAAGAACCCATACTGTGAGACTTTCTTTAGCTTCAGTTGATGTCAATAATGACTAAAAGCACAAGTTTTGAAATGGGAGACTGTGTTTGAATGACTGGCCAGCGGCATCATGACATGGATTATTAGTACAATTATTATTATTATTATTATTATTATTATTATTATTATTATTATTCTTATAGTGCTCCATTTTGGAATTCCAATAATTATGTGGAGATTTGTGGCTCCTAACCCTTTAAAATAAGAAATTGTTACTTTAGCTCAATCATCATATGTGATACAATTAGGAGACCCCATTATCAGTCAAGGAGGATGGCCAAGTCCCTTTTAAGAATATGCTAATTGATTCCAATGGGGTTTTTCTTGCCCTACCATCTTGGACTATAGATACTACTTTGAGGGTGAATAGAATTTCTAATAAAAATTAAGGGAATGTCTGGTTATGTTTTTTCATAATAATATTATTTTGAGAAAATATAATTAAAAATATATATTTTTTAAAATATACGTTTTGTTTGGTTATATTTCCCCAAAACAAAGTATCCTCATTTTTCCTAAAAAACACACATTCTCTAATATATACATACATATATTATATATATATTTTAGTATTATCCTAATATTAACAAAATCATTAAATTCCATTTTTGTCCTCCAAAAAATCAAATAAAAAAGCATTAATTTAAGTACCACAGCAAAAAATGTTTCACCCAAAACATAAACGAATTTACAAAAAAATAACTTTCGCATTTTTCAATAATTCATTCTTCCAAAATACATAATAAAATCAAACAAAAAACATAACCAAACCATACATTTTCCAATAGATACATATATATACATACACACATTATATATTATTATTCTAACAATAAAAAAAATACTCAATCCCATTTTTACGTCAAAAATTTAACAAAAAAATATTGATTTGATTGCTACTGTAAAAAATATCTCTCCCAAAACATAAACAAACATACTAAAACACAACTTTCACATTCTCTAATAATTTATTCTCTTAAAACACATAACAAAATCACATAAAAAAACATAACCAAACATTCCCTAAGTTAACTAAGATTGTATTAATAATATAATTAAGTTTATTTTATATCAAATACTAATAAATAACTAATAAAATACAAGTGAACATTACATTTCAAAACTTACAACCTAAAATTAGACAGACAGCACAACTTCTGACGTGACTTTAACCGAATTTCATAATTAAGCAAAGAGTTTAATTAAACATATACCAACCCAATTATCAAAAAAAAGAGAAAGCATATACCCACCCGATGTTAATCTAAAGTCGTATTTAGCGGCTATAATAAATGTTTTCATATTTCTAATTGAGTCTCAAATCAAAACTTGAGTTAGAATACGTAAACTTATTCTATCATTTCAATCTACACACTAGAGATTATTTTCATCTATCTACAACTTAATCACAAAGAATACTGATAAAATCAAACATTTTGGGGAATTAAAAAAAAAAATCTTTCGATTATACTCAAGGGCTAGTTTGTTTCGAATAATGTGTTATGAATGATATATAAATAAATAGATATATTTTAAATTTATCAAGATAGGACAATATAATTTTACGTTTGATTGGTAAGATTAATTGAAAAATAAATTAAAACAAAATATATAATTTTACGATTATAACCTTTTATTATTTATTTAAAAAAAATTTACATACTAATCAAAGGTAATTTGATTTTTTTTTAATTTTATCCAACTCAAAAAAATATATATTTAAAGCTCCTCCCCTCTTAATACATATTCCAACTTAATATAGGACCAATAACTTATGGCTTTATATTTAGACAAACAAACAATAAATCATGAGTGATTATACATCTATCAAGCAAAATTAATTGAAGCAAACAAGCCTGAAGGAGATTGCTATGCTAATCATCTTTCATTTTGGTTTTTTCTCAATCAATAAAAGATATTTCCTTGGATTTTCTATTTCATCTGCTATTCTATCCATCTTATTGTATTTTATGCTAAGTGTATCTGATTTTTCGTCAATTATTTATTTATGCAATGGAATAAAAGATTCAAACCGAAACGATATAGAACAATAATGGAAACTAGGGTTACAGCCACTCCAAAAATTGAAAAACGTAACATTTGAGAGTTAAAATTGAAAAACACTTGTGTTTATCTTCATTGAAGCAAAAGCTATGTACAATTGTAAGTATACTCAAACCCAGTGGAGAACAAGAAATACAATTTGTAAGAAAAGAAAAAACAAGTGTTCCTAATCAAACTCCAGAGATTCTTCCTTGCCAGTTTCTTCTTTCCTTGACAATTTCTTGGGAATCCCAGAGTTCTGGCTTCAATTTTGCTTGTATTTGATTAAATTGATATGTTTTGCAGTAATTAATACTTGGGAGTTGGGAGGAAAAAGAAAAAAAAGGAAACTCACCAATTTCTGAGCCTCTGAAATTAAACAGGAAAAAGGAGAAAAACTGTATCCTTTTTCCTAAGATGCCAAACAAGCCTCCCAAAATTGCTTATCCCCCTCCATCTCGTTCATCATCTTCACATTGGAATCCTCACAAGCTCTGGATTTCTTCGGCTTCTCCTTGGCAGCTGCAGCCGTCTTTCCGATGCGACGGCATTGATCAACTACGCCGTCCTCTTCCTCACTATATCCTCCTCCGCTGCCGTCATCTTCCTCCTCTCCACTACAATCATCATCAAAATCCGAGCCACGAAAATTATCATCGCCACCTGAATATTCAACCTCATGCACGCTTCCGCCATCATATAACGATCCGTAGCTGCACGACTGCGCATCATCATCCGCCGCCGCATCCGCCGCATCGGATTCTATCTCCACAAATGCACCGCCATCAAAATACTGAGGCGCCTCAGAATCGCCGCTCGCCTCGAATAACATGTAAGCAGATGCATCAAATAACACTCTGCCCCCCTCCGCCATTAGTATCAGAACCTAAAATTAAATTAAGTTCCTAAAAATTTATGAAAATAAAAAATATACGCAATTAACCGTACTCCTATATATAAAGAGAACCCAATGGGGTTCTTAGGTAAAGAACCGAAAATGGAAAAAGAAAAAAAAAAAGGTGAGGTGGGCTGTCTTCTTTGACACTTCATTTGCTGCGGTGCGTTTACTGTGTGTATCTTTGGGCAATCTTTGGGGACCGGCCATTTTTCTTTTCCTTTTTTTTTTTTGGGCTGTTTTTCGATTTTATTTTATTTACCGTACTATTGTTAGTTGATATATGCTTTGCATGATTTTCAACGTGATCACTCCTTCTAGAAGGACTGCCTGTGATACTAATAAGGTGCTGACACGACCACCCTCTTCTTCTAGAAGGAATTGAAGGAATAGGGAGTAGGGACCTCTTTTTCCTATACAGGGCAATCCCCTCAAATTTAATATTTAATTCGTTATAAGACTTAGAATTATAAAAAGGAAAATATAATACGGTATATTTTATTATATTAAAAATAAAATTTGTGAATTGGTCACGACACGCCACTTTTTTGTGTTAGAAACTCGTTTTAGCGAAATAAATTATCAAAAGGAATATAAATAATTAATTTGAGATGAAGAAAAATTTTTCGTATCCACTTTTATTTTTGAATTTTACATATCAAGCGGATTCTAAAATTATAAATTCTTTTTATATGATTCTTCCTTTGATGTGGATAATTCAATTAAAGAAAATTTAGAATCAGCACAAATAAATTAAGTGAATAACGTAAAAAAAAGAAGAAGTAAATATCAAGATTTATATGTTTTATTAGATACTCGATATGATATTTTCATGTTGTGGTGTACTTATCCTAAAACAGTGTTTTCAAAATTTTAATGAGTTTATATAATTGTTCACAATATTTTATACCCTAATGTTTCACAAACATTTGATCTAATAAGACAGCTCAAATTCTACTAAGGGTTGTACAAAATACAAAGACTCAAAGAGGAAATCACTCAATTTCTTGAATTATATATTTCTATAGATTATATATTGTATAAATATTTGATATACTCTTTATCTTACCCAATTTATTTTATTTTAATATTTCAGAAAAACAAAATTTTCTTATAAGTTCATTGAATAAATTTCATTTCTTGCTTGTCTTATTGTACATAATGAATCAAAAATATAATTTTTTTTGATACATCTGAAAAATCGAAATGAAGCCCAGAATTTTTTGACGAATATCATCAAAAATCATTACTTTTTCGACACAAGAAAAGAAATTTTCTAAAAGTAATGCCTCCTAAAATTATTTGTTCCAGAATTTTTTTAGCAATTAATTAATAGATGGGACATAGTGGGGGAAAAATGCCGGGGAAGTGTGGAAAAACCTAGTAGAAAATAAACTCTTCCGGCGAGCACATCTGCACAACACTAAGAAGTGAGAAAATGAATACTCTGGTCAAGAAGTGAGAAATAAGACGTGCATCTGGTGAGATTCAACGCCTTTTTGTTAACGGAAAGTGTATAGATATTAAAATCTCAATCATATTTCTTGAATTTTTGGTGTAATTAATGAAAAAACTGGGATGAAATCTTAAGAGAAGAGCTGGAATCGAATTTTACAAAATATAAAGGATAATTTTATTATATTTAAGAGGATAAAAAGAAAAATGATTTCTACCTAATTGTAGATAACCTGTATCCGCCTTAGATCATCTGAAATCAGAATCTGCGGCTCCCAGCCGCGGTTTGCGGGTCCATACTTAATACACACATAGTCCATCATGGAGTACTATTCTAGAGCACACGAATTTTCACGGTAGTGGCATCATTCGATAGGCCAAAGTCCACATACAAAAAAGAAGGGTATTTATGATCCTTCATGGGTTTGGCTTTAACGAAAATATACCACTACTAAAACGTGTCCTTTGATTTTCACAATGGGTGGATCACAGATTCCCGCGTCGTATGGGGCACTTAGTAGTTTTCTAACTACAAGAACTTGACTTTCACTGCTTGACCTAATCAAAACCTTTCACCCAAAAGAGGGGCAATTTGAAGACTTTGAATTAGCCACTCCACGGGCTAGTTGATTAGTGGGACGGGTACTTGAGATTTATTCTGATTAGGTCTGGTCCACTATTTCATCATAGGTTTAGAAAACTTACGGGGATTAGAGAGGACTTTGTTCGGTACTGGGAAGATACACAAGGAATTTGAAGAGGAAGTTACAATGTAATTAAGTATCAATACGAGGAGTTGAGTTTCTTTACAGGAAATTATTGAGGCAAGTACAAGAATCCATACGACATGAGGATTTCAGCCGGCCAGACTGGACTTAGTAGTCCATCAACTAGAACAAATCCATTATTGTTAGAAGAAAAAGTGGAGACGTGTGGGGGCGCCAGCGCTACCACCTACAAACTTAATAGTACAAAGGATTGACATTTAAAAGGTTGCAGTCAAGAACTCGGAAAAAAGTTCTAGTGTATTATACTATTATTAATATCAAGACCAAACTAAAAGGAAAAGAAGTAGAAAAAAGAGAAAAAAATTAAAAAAGGAAAACCCATTCTTGCCCATTTTATGAGAAATTTGCCCGTTCATCTCCAGACCCCAGTTCGTGAAGAGTCACTTTCTGGGTATCAATTCGCTCTAAAGGAAATTGTAAAATGCTTACCGAATTAGATGGTCTTGCATGTCCCACTTGATCTGGTGGCTGAGATTCCCCAGCTAGGAATTACCCAGGCCATGATTAGAGGCTAGCAACAAGGATTAATCCACCATTTGGATGTGAACTGGCTGCAGAACACAAGTGTGAACTCCACTAAGTCTTGAAATCCCAATAACACTTTTAAAGGTACTTGAACTCAAGAACTCAAAAATGGAGGAAAAGAGCACAAACAGTTGGAACTTAAAATCAGCCAGAAGAGATTAAATAAAGGGAAAAAAAGAAAGAAAAAGAAAATCCATGTCGGCAGATGATGAAAAGTTTCAGGACTCAAACGCTCGAGGAAAATACAATATGATTAGCATCATAACCCACCTGCGCAGGAACTGGTATTAATTTCTCCAATCCCCTTGCAATATAATTAAGACATGTTAGATCCCATATTACCCACTTGATTGAAGTGTACAAACTTACCTACCAAAATAACGCCTTAAAGCCTAAGGAAAAAGAGCTGTCGACAACTCAAAGCTGCAACTGTGTAATTATGATTATCATAGTACATGTAAAGTCGAGAACATAATGGACCACCAAAACTCAACTTCATGAAATGTTCAATCCAAAGCACCATCTGATTAACTTTTTGAGTGAACAATCTAGACATGCTTTTCTAGAGAGGCAGTCTCAACAAATTACTAAAATATCAAGCATTACTATGTACAAGAATCAATTAATTACAGGAAGCATCTTTACAGATCCATGTAGGACAAATTCCAAGATGAACTATAACTCAAAGTAAGGAAATTATATATATATATATATATATATATGATAAAACGACTAATGCATGAGCCACAGATAATGCAGCAATGTATATTCAAGTCATAGGCTTATTTACATCTTAAAGAATATACATCGGATCAGAAAAGGGAAAAAAATAAAATAAATAGACAAATCAAAATCAAGCATATTAAAAAAAGTGACTAATTTCTGTTGATCACTAGCTCAATTGTTATGTATTTTTGAAACTGAAATCCTCCATGAACATTAACTGCTTTTAAAGAGGCATTGGTAATCCTTTATGTGTAGAAGGCAACTGTTTCCCAGACACCATTGATGAAGGACACCAGCACCTGCTAGAGGCAATGAGACAATAATGAGCACAAGTATTTATCATAAAACTAAAATCTGACACACTGCATCCAGCAATCACCTAAAAATGGCAAGGCATGCGACTTTGAGGGTCTCGTCACAAAACTGTGCACCAATAATGGCACAGCAGTAGTAACCGCCTAATGTAGCAAGACAAGCCGCTTCAAATGCCAATTAACTCACAATACAGACCCCAGTAAAGTGAATGAAAATAATTTGTTATGTGCGCAGTCTTTACACCAAAGGATCACCATATCACTGCGAAATAATTAATGAGGCATACTGCATATTTAGATATGAATTGGAATTCACATTAATCGTGCTGGTTGACAATTTTTAAGGGGTAAATGACCGTTCAATTGGTTATTATTATTCTTTGCCCCAAAAGACAAACATGAAAACAAGTTAATATAGTAAAAGTGCATCTTATTAGATTATGCTAATGCAGATATAAGGAGTAGCCAGCTAAAAGACCTAATAATATTTTCCATATGCACATAACAATAATTTATCTACACTCCACAACACTTGGGGAAGTACAATGCATAGCCTCACCGAGTTGTGAGGGAAATATATTAACTCATTTCCACCAATCACAGAAGTTCAAGCATATTTAAACTATAAAACTTAAATCAACACAAACATGGTAGACGATCCAGGTAAGATATACCTCGCTCAGAATGAATCTTAAACAGGAAGGACACATGCTTTCTTTTCAGTAATTTCCAAGGGGACATCACGTGGAAAACCACAACCCAATAGTTCGAAATGTGATAATGAACTTCAAAACTGGATCACAATCACGAGAAACACCAGAAGAGGCATCTTTAAGATCCTGTAATCAAACAAAACACTTCAGAGAGAGTACTCATGATAATACTAGTAATGGCAGCAGACAGAGACAAAATTACAAGAAAATTAACAACAAACAGGGTCCACTCACATCAAGATGGCAACGAAAATGGATCTGCCTAACCAATCATGACACCAAAAGCTATTAAATAACACACCAGGAAATCAATGTTCACGTTAGTTTCAATGAACCTGAATATCTGGCAAAAGCAAAGACTATGCAACACAGAATAGAAAGAACAAAAGAAAAACTCATATTACAACAGCGACCTGAATAGGGACTAAGCCACATCTATGATCAGATTTGTGGCAACTACTTTCAATCTACCATCTTTAAAGGTGATGGCAGACCATTCTGATGCCTCAAGATGCCCAGGAGAGAATATTTTTCAAAGTGCTGCAGAGTTCCATCATAAGCATACTTGGGGCAGTTTGAAAAGACAAACACTAAAAGAACAATATTAAAGGCAAAAATCACCTTCCAGAAGACAGAAAGATATGATTTTTTTTCACGAAATTCACAGAGAAACAACACCAAGAACACGTTCAAAATAAAAACCAATAAACTAATAATTGATGTCTAATTAGTATCCATTTTACAAACTACAAGTACAGTGGCAGAAAATCAATGAAGAATTACAAGTTTCTGGGACTTCAACCAACGGATGGAATATTGCAGACAACTGATGAGTATCTCAGATCCACCCCATTTGCTCAAACTGCAGCATTTTCCACATTTGAGATATCATGTGATCATTCATGCTTGAGAATTTTGCTCTCATCCATAACTTACCTTAAAGTTAATAAGGTTTATTTTGCTTATTATCTCTTTTAAGCTGAACCTTCAATTTTTTACCACCTAATTGAAAGCCATTCATCATGTTAATTGCATTCTGTGCTGCCACTGGTGAATCATAACTGACGAATCCTGGAGATAGAAGCCAATTAGAAAGTAAACAAGGTACGGTAATTCAATCTGATAAATAGCAACTTAGAGAGATCATACCAAAACATTTGCTGACCCCAGTTGCTTTGTCAACAAAAACCTTGGTGCTCAATACCCTACCAAAACGCTGGAAGGCATTTGCAAGCTCGTCATCACCAAATTCTTGAGGAATGTGGTAAATAAACAAATTAGCTCCGGTTGGACCTGCTTTCAAAGAGAATTCTGCACATATTAGATTTTTCTACATCTATAGATGCATGGAACACTCGCACACGCATGGTACTGGATTAAAATTTCCAACAACCTTCAATCTGGCCCCCAGAACTTGTATTGACACTTGAAGATGCTGCAGATTGGCTATTTGTAGTAGAAGGTGATACAGGACCGGAAGAACTCCCCATTGGCGGGCTATTCATAATCCCTCCTAGATAAGTTATGGGAAATTGAAACCCAGGCACAGCTGGATAAGCAGATCCTACATAACTAGCAGGTGACATGGCATAATTTCTTGGGGACATTCCAGATGAAAGATTAGGTGTGACTCCACGCATAGCATTTCCTTGGTTTAAAGGTGGAATCAGATTGTGAAAGGCATGTTGACTCTGCAATGGTGGTAGGCGATAATGCATGAGTCCATAAGTCCCCAGAGTCTACAAAGGCGAGCAGAAATTGATATAAATGTACCTTCAGCATCAACTAGCAGTAACCAAAGGAGAAAAATACTCCCATTAAGTATGACTTTACAATATGTAAAGTGAAAGCTACCAAGAAATTGAGTACCAAAACATTCAAAATCACTTCCTTGTATAGAAGACAACAAACCTGATAACCATATCCATTGTATGGAGGCATGTAACCCATTGGTAAAGTTCCAAATATAGATGGATGCTGCCTGGAGTGGGTACTTGGCACATTAGACACCAGGGACAATGCTTTTTGAGCCCTTCGAGCCTGTCTTTCCTTTTCTGTATCAGCCCACTTGACCACCAACGGAACAGTTGAACCCTATTACAAAAGCTAATGACTTTCAATATTAAACAATTCAATCAACATATGATAATAGGATACAGGTTCCTTTACATGAAAATTAAAAAGGATATTGTGAATTAGTCTTGAGGAACCAATAACTGCAAACAACTTCCAACCAGATAACTAGTTTACATAAGACCCGAATATGAAATGGATTCATTTAGTTCCTCCATACGTTAAGCGATAGAGAGAAGAACTTCGCATAATAATATTTAGTGTAAAGTTTTAGAGACAAGAAAGAGTGCAAGTACATTAAGTTTGCCTCTCAGTTACTCTATCAGAGATAAAGGACATATTATTTCCATTCTTTGGGTTTAGCTTCAAAAATGTATCTGATCTATATGCAAAATCAGATATACATGGAGTCATGGTCTATCAACATTAACAGCAAGTCCTCACCATTCAACACTCTTTGGAGTATAGATAACATTAAATTGTATTGAAGGCCATTTCATAGGCCCTAACATTAGCGGCTGCATATAAGCCCCCTAGATTAACAGCCAGGTACACAATCCTGATAATAGTTAACTTGACTAACATAAGCATACATGCAAACAAATGTAAAAGTTAATGAATGCGAAAATACATATATAAAATGCAGAGATCCTAAATTCCAATTGTTTATTTAGCAAAAGCCCTATTACATTACAACTTCGACCTTGGATGAGAAGAAGAAAACATACCAGACTCAATGTCAAGGGCAATTCTTAAACACTTCCGCACAGAGTAAAGGTTCAATAGTACAATATTTCATAACAACCCTTTCCCCCATCCCCCATCCCCCCACCCTGAAGATGATCTTATAATGGTCATAAACATTAACAGCTAAACTGATATGCACCTCCATATTATGCTTCCCATTGAGGGCTTCTATGGCTGCAAGTGCTTGTTCTTTTGTCTCAAACTTCAGAAAAGCACAACCTAAAATAAGGATGCTGTTAAATTAGAATTTACATGGATATATAAAATCCCACCACTTATATATACCACACAAAATCAAGCATAAAAACCCAAGAAAAACATAAAAAGCAAGACACTGGAATATTTACCTTTGCTAGTTTGCTGGGAACCTTTAAGAAGTTGCAAGTCTTTTATGGTTCCATATTCCGAAAATAGAGCAGAGACCTCAGCATCAGAAACATTTTTGGGAAGCATACCGACAAAGAGTTTGTGCTCTGACATTTTGTTAAAGAGTAGATATAAACAAAAGACAGAAAAATCAATAATACAAAACATAACACAAATATAAAAAAAAAACGAGTACGAAACTCGGGACTAGGTAAAAGGAAACAGAAGTGTCACACTTGGCAAGAACCATCATAAGGGGAAAAAATTTGATAATGAAAATTATTTCACACCTAGCCTTTCCAACTCCCCATCGGCATACTTCACTTGCAATGGACTAGATGCCTGAATTGAACACAGAGAACATGTTGCCTTTGTATCAGAAAAAGAACAACACATATCATACTATGACAAATATGAAGCAGCAATCCAAAGAGGATGAATTGTCCACATGAAAGACTAGCTACTTTTTATTACACAAGGTTAGGTATGCCTATCCCGCAATTTGTAAATATGCTTAACACATTTGAGGTTGGTCTGGAGTAAATCCAGATAAATAGCCTGGCTAAATGCCTAATAGCCTATTGAATGTGTCAAGGCAATCAAGTACAGTTAGCTGCCAAAAGTATTTTGCAGTCAAGGAAAATACTGTTGATGTATTTCTATTCAAGCTGCTTTGCAATCTACTGTTGATGTTTCTGTCAAATATTCTTCTCAAATTCACTATTAGTCATCCCAACTGGGCCAACTCCACAGTAACACCGGAGACAATTTTTTCCAAGCTCTCAAAAGTTAAAATAAAAATAAAAATAAAAAATAAAAAAAGTAACAACCAGTAATTGGGTCAAAGTGATGATTCAAGTTCTTCTGAAAGAAGCCCTTTTCCAGCCGTGCAACCTATTATAGCTAATTTCTCAACCACCAGTCCACCAGGAATAAGGGCAGCCACCCATGACTGGAATCCCTAGATAGGTCATGCGCACAAATGAAAACTATTAACAGCTGCATGCCACGTTTGCAAAAAGCTGCACATAAGTGTGAACATCCCCCATCAATGTGAACACTCGCTCATTTACTATCTCCAATCTCAACTTGTAACGCAAATTTGCAAGATACAAAAGCTTTCTTCATACATTTACATCTTTTCAGATTATCAATGTGTTTTTTTACTTCTCAAGAACTATGCTTTCTTGCAATGTTGCTCACAAACTAATGCTCATAAATGTGTGCATCATTGCAAGGGTATGGGGACAGAAATGGGGAGAAAAAAGGAACAGAACAAATCTGGGGAAAACAAGCCGACAGTTGAACCATTTATGAATGCTAGCCACCTCTATGTTATTGGTGCTTCAACATCCTCATGTGCATAAGTTATATCCACTTATACGATGCAGTCAAATATAAAGAAGGATTTAGAAGTTTTCCGTGGGTGAGCGTTGCATTATGTGCGGAATGTGTATGTCTAAAGTGACCATTGTGCATCATTGTCTAAGTTATCCTACAGTTTCTTTTACGAAATGTTACTTCTCTCTAAAGTATGTGTTTATATATATCAACCGAATTATAAAAACCATACGGTTTTCTCATAAATTTCCATTAAGGAAGCACACCAAGCATAATTTCCTGCTCACTTGTTTCATTCTTGTGGTCTCCTAAACACCATCTGAGATGTAAAATTTGCTTCACCCCACTCTGCTACTATGCTTTGGTAGCAAATCCAGAAATTTCACTTGATTCTCTTTAATAACATACATGACAGTTAGCATCCAACTCAATGGGATTGAAGACTTGCAACTTGGAGTGAGAAAAGGATACTGCAACTTAAAATAAAATTTCGTTAAACCAAATCAAGCCCCACATTATGCAATGGAAACCTAGCAGTGCCATTGAAGAATCTTACTGGCACTTGTAGCAGTCATTCATTGTAGCACCCATGAAATGAAAGCAACAGCAAGTCCCATTCTGGAATTCTTATTCAACTACAGTCATATACTATTGTCACCTAAGTTATGAGTAATTGCTATTCCAACAATTATACCAACTGCCATATATATTTCATGATAAGCAGCACAAGCAAGACCCAGTTTCAGATTCAACAATATTAGATTATTCAACTCTGACAGCCAAAGTAAAACTTTTCATGCTGCGCAACTTATTCTCCAAAAAAAAATTTCTTTCTCCTAATAATTTTTCCATCAAGTTAGCAACACTTCTAAGTGGATAAAACACATTGTCTAATTCACGAGGCAGGCAATTAAACAGAATAAAAATTACACTAACCCCAGGCAACGTCTTCTTGTTATGACAAGCATTAACCGCCTTGTCCGCTTCCTCTCTCGACGGACATATCACAAAACAACACCCTACCACAGACATCGCCAAAAATTAGGGATTCTAAAACCACAAATCTCAACAACAGAAACCCTCCAAATCAGACATTGCGATCCATCACAACAAAAGATTTCAAAAAAAGTCATGCAATGAGAAGTCAAATTAAAAACAAA
This sequence comes from Jacaranda copaia, assembly GCA_014898725.1. Classification (NCBI taxonomy): domain Eukaryota; kingdom Viridiplantae; phylum Streptophyta; class Magnoliopsida; order Lamiales; family Bignoniaceae; genus Jacaranda; species Jacaranda copaia. The sequence continues at coordinate 45,446 of JACGDI010005281.1, read as the reverse complement.
ACCTCGTGAAACACGGGTCGCCTTGTCTTTGATTATGTTGACTTCGTCGACTAACGCGAACTCTTTGAACATTGCAAGAAGCTGCGATTCCGTCATATGCTTCGGCACTTGACCTACGAACAACTTGACACTCTCCCCTTCCGCCATTACCACGACAAACGCTTAGAATTATCCTCTCTCTCCAAACTCCAAATCTTTTCCTCGACGAAAAACTGCCTCAATGATGATGATCCGAGAGACTGTTCTCTTTGTTCTGCGCCGAGTCTTCGCTCGTAACGGAGGTAAAAAGAAAAAATTAAAAATTAACAATTGGGAGTTTTCTAGATGGCAAAAGTTGGGATCTTCTCTTCTTCCTTGAGATTTAATTTATTGTAATTGAATATTAGGGAATGGCCCTCGGATTTTGGTTGTATTTACGGAGGATGCCACATTTTTCGGTTTTCTCAACGGTTATAAGCGGAAAATTAAAATGGTGAAAGTCGGCGATTGACTGTTGTAATAGATTCCATGGATGGGCTTGCGAAGATATAAGGCGACGAGGGGCGTGAATTGACGGAATTGCCCATTGATAGGGCCCGCCAATTCTTTTTCTATTTATGGTTGGTCCGGTGTTGTTGGTGGGGCCCGGCAGAGATGTTGCGGCGTTGATTGACAAGCTCTTACGCAATTGGAAAAAATTTGAAGTCCATAAAAGTGGAGAGATGAGTAAAATTATTCATTAATTGAAAAAATTAATTAAGTAATTAAATTAAAATTTATTTTTTTATTAATAATTAATTTTTTTACTTTTTGTTCAATTCAATTAATTTTTATAAAAAATTAATTTAATTGAATTTTTTAAAATGAAAAGTTTATATACTCTGCATCATTACTAATTTTACTTGATTTTATGGTGTTTATTATCATTCCATGCATCTACATCTATGTTAATTTTAAGGCCAATATTAGATGGTAATTTAGATCAATTACATACATATATTGAGTTTGGCTACACTTTATAAATTCTCATTTATTTGAAATTTTTTTCCATTGATCATTATTTGCATTAAAAATATACATATTGATTGTCATTGCAAAAAATTGTACGAAAATAAAATATGGACCATCAAATTTCTTGGTTGAAGTTGCACTATTACATATATTTTGAATAATGATGTTGAGAAAAAAATTTAAATAAGAATTGGTTAATTATCCAAACTGTAAAAAAAATTTTAATTAATTTTATTAGTTAACCAAAACATTTAGTGTGGTAACCCCCCCATTTTATGAATTGATTGATTGGTTCGATCAATTAATGTATCCAACTGCCTGATGCTTTCCCTTAGCTAAGGATATTGATTAGAGATTTGATAGTTGGAAATTAAAATTAGTGGCGTTTATTTATATTTTTTTGTCTATATTCTTAATTTTAAGTATTTTTAAAATTAAAAAAATATCTATTTTTTCGTAAAGAAATAGAAGTATATATTTTTTTGTCATGTGTAAATATTGAGTAAGGTAACTATAGAGATGGAGATTTATTTAATTTATAACTTTTTATGTATGACACGATATGTTTTTCAAGTATATCTATATATTTTTAATATTTTTAATTGTTTTAGATTATTTTATGTCAAACCTCATTTAATTTGATGTATATGCTAACAGAGTAGTGAGGTATTTGTAAGAATAATAAAAGATAAAAATAAATTATATTTTTAGTAAAAAATGCGATAAAACAAATATATTTCAGTACTTCAAATTGAAAATATACCATTTGATAATAAAACAAAACCGGTTCTACTTCTAAATAAAATAATATCATAACTAAATATTTTTATTTATTTTAGAATACAAATAAATAGCCTGATCGTTATATAGTATAACTATCATTTAAAATCTCATTGCACCACATTTCCAACCATTTATAATCCCACAATGATTGATGAAGTTTATACAATATTTTCATTTCTCTACAACTTTTTTCATCTTTCAAACTTCTTGTTACTAGGTTGTAAATGAGTTGAGCCAAGTCGAGCCCAAATCTAATAGGTTTAAGCTTAACTTATTTATTAATTTGCAAGTTCGCGTTCGAGCTGAGCTTGGCCGTGCCTAAAATGCTAAGTTCAAGCTCGGCTCATTAGAATAGACTAAAGCTAGGCGAGCCTTTTCGAGTTTGACTTGATAATACTCATTATAGAAAAGCAAAAAAGTTCAATTCGTTAAATTCAGATGAGCTCAAGCTCTTATAGGTTTTGATTAACTATAATTCATTCACACTCAAAACAAAATTTATAATTATAATTTTTTAAAATATTTTTGTTCTATATTTTTCTAAAAATAAAAAATAAAATCATTATCATCATCATCTTTATAGATTTTATTATACGGATTTAGATTATAATTATATATATGTCTATATAATAAAAAAGTTTATTTAGACTCACGAGTTTTTCGAGCCGAATATTATTGAGCTCGATTGGCTCATTTGACTAACGGGCTCGAGCTCGAACTCAAAAAAATCTAGCTAAACATGAGTTTTTATTGAGCGGAGTCCAAACCGTCCGCGAATCGTCTTATTTCATTTACACCCCTATTCGTCACATGTATGATCTCTCTCATCTGAATTATTTTATTACTTTTATTGTTGTCAATAAATATTCTAAATATGTATTTTACGGATATATTCGCACTGTTTGTACTTTAATTACGAGATACGCGCACATTGGATGTGCCCATAGCGTAATACACATTCCCAACCTTTTACATGTCACTGGTTTGGGCCTTCCATTGCGGCATAAAGAATCAGTATTACAGTGTCGCTATCAAAACTTCTTAGAGATCTTGACTCAAAAGGGTGAATGGCTGGATCACCGCAGTCCCAACAGTGACCCCATGTCTCAATCATTTACCCACTAAATATACTTCACCACTGACCATTTATGTTTGAGTGTATAATTGGTGGTCAATAATTAGGCAAATGTGCTTATTGTAGATTTGTAGACGCAAGCGGCTTGTTTGTTTAGGTTTGAGAGAATTTTGCCAAAATATTTTGATAAAATAATTTTTGGATATTAGGATTGGAAAATATAATGATTGTTTGTTTGTACTGAGTAGTAGGTGGAAAATATTTTAGAAGAAAATTATTTGTTTGATTGTATTTTAGTAGAGGACAAGATATTATAAAATCAATAATTTTTTTGTTTATTTGGTAGGATAAAGTAGATATTATAAAATTATTTATGCATGCGTATATATAAATTGGATGGGGGGACTAAAAATGAAAGAGCTAAACATTGGGAATTGGTAGAAAGTAAATTGGGAGGGCGTTATGAGGGTTTTTTTTTTATGTGTTTTAAATGTGTGGTTGGAGAATGTATATAATTTGTTTGTTTATATTTTGAAAGTTGGAAAGAAAATTGGGAATTGGCAACCAAACAAGGCCAAGAATTCTGTAATTTTATTTTATTTTGTTCTGACAATCATTTAGAATGTATTAAATTAATAGATTTTTTTTTTTGGGTCTACATATAATTTGATCAGAGTAGGATACTTTTCTTATTCTTTTACTCCTGTGTTATAACTCCCCTACAAGTTTGAACCAATTATTGATGTATTAAATGTCAACATCAGTGTATATTTTTGAAAATATAAATTTTATAAGAATAGCAGTAAAATTTCTGAGTGTATTCGAAATTTTGAGTACAATTTCGAAAAAAAATAATCATGAAGACTATGGAAATTCATTTTTGGGTGAAATTTTTAATAGTTTTAATTGACGTAATTAATACATGTATTAAACTAAAATACAAATATTTATATTGGTGTATTGTATTAATTAATATGATAATGATCCTATTGTAAGCAATTTAAAAATAGTATATGAGAGAGAGACTATGATTGCATATGAAAGAGTAAACATCTTAGGACTTCATCAAAAGAAAGCACACATAATATTGATGATGAAAATCACTATCAATTGTGAATATAAATAACAGTTAGATATTGACACAATATATATTTTTCTAGATACTAATAATAAAAATATTATTGCAAATTAAAGATGAGTATATCATATAAGTATTGGAAATAGAAGCCGAACAAGACAATGAGCTATCTGACTCGCCGAACGACAGATATTAATAATACTTAATAACTATTGTTAAATGTTAATATAATTATTGGTAATTTTAAATGACAATGATCCACTTGCAGCATTGCACCTTGCACTCCGCAAATATTGATTACTAGCATATTAAGATAGATAGTAAAATAATTAAATATAATAAACAATTATATTAACAAACTCACAATAAATTTTAAAAAAATTAATATTAATATATTTTCTTTATTTATATACATATGTTGAACTTCGTTAAATTTGAAAATTCTAATCTCATACCTTATGCACAAAACTAATACTATTAGAGCAAATGACCCATGGACAATTATCTCTACATGTAAATAAACATAATTGTAGAATTTCAACACCAACATTTACCTACTTAAACATGTGCCCTCATGGGAGGGTAAAATAGGACTACGAAAACAAGAAAAAATGGAGTGTGAAAACCAAGGGCATAGTAGATATACGTATAGAAAAGAAGGGTAAATGCTAAAAATGCCAGACTGTCCCACCAAGACTACCAGGCTGGATCCCATCATATTTTTAGCTACTTACACAATCCAGAAACAAAAACATCCATATTTCTGGAACAAGTCATTATCACTATTGTTACAAACAAGATGCCTAAAATGGCCCCATAATGGAACCAAAAAAGAGGCAGCAATCAAGGAGGCATTTATTGGTTATATGTAAAACAAATGACTTATTCTGAAGACAGGTGATATATACCTGTAAAGTGAATGAGAATTGAGTTCTGGTCACCAAGAAAATTGATAACATCTGGAAAAATAGCTATCCTATGTTTCAATTCTTGAATTGGGTTTCCAATGTCCCTGGCCCTAGAGTGCCTTCAGTCCAGCAAGTTCACGCAGCTTCTCACAGAGTATGAAGGTAATTGTTGTTTGAGGACCCAATCTTGCGAAAATTGCAAAGCCCCTGGTTATTTTTCAGCATTAAGTAGTCATTTAAACAAGACAGCAGTCAAGATTCGGACAAGTGAATCATAAATCAGTGTAGTTGTTGGCAAGGCGAGTATGAAATAGAACTCACCCTTTATAAAGACCACGAGGACCTTCTGTTAGCAAAACCTGGAATCATACACGATAATGGTGCATCAGGCAAGTATGTGGGCATATAATCGTTTTTTAGAGTTCAAAAGATTACCAGTGTTTCTATGAAGTCCATCATCATATACAGTAACACTATCCTCTTAGAGCAGCATTGCAGGCAAAAACAAAAATTCCTATTAAACTATTATTATATGTTTAAGCAGCAAGTTCTAACAAAAGGACTAGAAAAGTAACTTTTATAGAAAACACGTCCCAATTGCTCAATGAAAATATGTTCCATTTACTCAAAATAACAGGTTAAGCCAAGAAATATGGAAATATAGAAAAACTTAGGCGGAATAAGAAGCAGAGAAAAAGTCACAACCTGGTATGCACAATGGATCCCATTTTTATAGTTTCCAACTCTTTTGGATTCTCGTTGCAACATAAGTCTGGTTTTAACCATATCAATTGGAGCAGTCATGATGGTACTCACTATGCCGGCTACAGTACTTGCACTTTAGAAGATGGTAAATAAGAGTTAGAAAGACTTAAAAAAGTTGCACTCATGTAGCACAGGAAACATCGATGTTTTGGAATTGAAACATATCAAACTACCAACAATTAAGAATTCAAAACACAGAAGTGAAAACATTTAGCCTTTCCGTCTCTTTATTCATGTTGGGATTCATCTCCAGAGACATATATATTTCTACATTGAGGTACTGTAATGCACTAATAGCAGTTCACTTCACCATTTCTCAAAATACTTTCCAACTTTCTTTGCTCCAAGGTACTTCAATCTGTTTTTATGTTTATTCGCCAAATTATAATACAGGTCCCATACTCTGAGACAATCTACTGCTGCTACAGTGAAATATAAAACAAAAGAATGAACATTCACATTGGTCATATAAGCTGGAAAGTTACTCTTGATTACAGATTCCTATTAAATTATAAGTAACATGAAAGAAGAATAAAATGAAGTCAGCCGAATTTCAAGAGTGTTTTTAGTTTCTAAATATCTCAAACTTATGTATAGCAGCAGGACTTTGTCCTCGAAGCATGAAGTCTAGCCTGGTATTACTAACAGAGAACTGAAGTTTTATTTACTCTGCATTTCTCATTTACACATTTAGATACATATGTTTGGACATGATTGCCTACTGCTAAACCAATCAAAAGAAACATCCACAGGAGGGTATAACAAACAAATATGTCTGTGGTAAATCAGATTACGTGAGATGCAGATAAAACCCTTCCTGAAGAGAAGTCCATCTCATCAACACCTGCATTTGTGAAGGTGGAATAACAAAAGGAAAATTTTAGATTACACTAAAGCACGAGAATAAACTAAAATCCTCACAGGCAAACTGAACTGATAAATAGGAAGGTTAGGACTTAACCTGCTTGGATTCATCATAGGTAGCAAGCTGTGATGCAGTCAATGCAGCAGCTCTGGCCATTGCAGGTCCAACCCCCTTCCAAAGAGCTGCCACTCCCTCTTCTGAAGCAATTTTCTGCAGTTCCCGGATTGGCCCACTTTTGGATTTTGCATTCATCTGCAGCCGTACCTATGGCAAAAGCAATGGAAGTTGGGATTTTCCAAAGGAGTTCAGGATCCATTACATTCAGTACCTTCAAAACTTCCACTGGATTGGTGAGTGCAGTTGCAACAGCACCCGAGAAACCGCCAGATGCAATCTTCATCAAGACATTGTTGGACTCAAAAGCCAATTCACAGACATATTTGGTTGGTTCGTATAAGCCTAAACGGAGACCTCCATAAAGAACTGACCTCATTAATGCAGGTGTCAATCCCAGATACAAGGACCTTAGTCCTTCAGTTTTGACAACTTGCATAGAAAGTCTTCCCTGCATTCAACCAGAAACAATATCGGCAATTTCCCTTCGAATATGCAGATTAATATTTAACAAGAAACTTCTTTTATTAAAAAGGAAATTTTAAATCTTGATACACACCATGCCAACCAATGGTCCTCTTTGGCCGACAAGTTGCATTTGCAGCCTAACCTTGAGAACATCTGTATTCCAGTATAAACTAAATCACATACTTCCAAGCAAAGTTCAAAAATCTCACACCTGACATGCTACTTACGTGAGCCAGTTAGGCTGAATAACTCAGACAAATTTTCGTCGAATCTCATGTTAGAAGTCTCAATTTAATCTATTTTCAAAAATTGATAATAGCGTGTATCTTAACATGACATGAATAGCTTGAATATAACGAGGAGAGAACAAGTGATCCAATATGGAAATTGATATTCTTAAATCTATCTCAACGAGCCAGGGGCTTAGGGCCATGACATCAAGCATAAACCAATTCTCCAATTAACTTCTTTTATTACTAGAAAATAACAAAGACAACAATACCACAAGAAAATTCAGCAAATATATCACACATAAAAGAGCTAAAATGCAACCACAAAAAAATAAAAATAATAAATAAATAAATAAATAAAAAGAGCTAAAATTGGGGAAGGACTAACCTAAAGGATGAGTAATTCCGGTGGCAGCAGCAACAGACATTCCACTCGTACCGAAGTGATAAACAACATCAGACGGCGAAACTACCAATTTTGCTTTAATTGATCCTATAATTTTTATGCAAGATACAAATAAGCAACGATGAAAACAAGTAAACCAAAAACACCTTAAAAAGGACAAATTGAAAAAAAAAACAGAAAATAAATCAACGAACATAAACAAAGCAATAAGAAATCAGAAAGAACATAACAGAATATTTGCAGAAAAGTATAGAAATTACAATTATTACACTCAGATCAATTTCTGATAATGAACTCGGATTTACCGGAAGAGGAGTCGCCCGCCATTACAAAATCCGAGAGGACTCTAACTCCTGCTCTCTCTTCTTCTTCTTCTTCCTCCTTTTTTTTTTTTTTAATATACTTTTCGCAGAAGAAATAACTGAATTTAAACCGTTCAGACAGGTTGGGCTGTGGAAGAAACGGTGAAGTTGCAATTGGTCATTTTTGACGGAGGATGTTTTCTTCTTTTGTGAGCTCAAAAGAAATATTGATTTCCTATTTTATCGAATTATAGATTCGAATTAATTAAAAGAGGAAAAAATGAAATAAAAAGATACAAAATATAAGAATAATTGGAGAGTATGTTATACGTAAGAAAATCTTTTGATTAACCTCATCTTATTTTAATTTTTGATAGAATGAGAATAGTTTGTGTATAATTTACTAGCATAAACATTTTGTAAAATAAATTATATTTTGTTTCATTTCATTCAATTGAGTATAATTTAATTCAGTCAATGATCAATTATTATAATAATATCGTCTTCACATTTGTAAGCGTAAAATTTTATATTCAAATTTCAATAAATTTTTAATATGCGTACTTATATAAATATATACAGATATAAATATATTTTTAATTTTTTCTTTTTTATGTCTTTATTTACACGTAAACGCACACTTATAATCCGTTAAAATTTAAATTCTAAATCTCACACTTGCGTATCTGAAGATTGTTAGTACAATGCACGAACGTATTGCCCATCATGAATAGACTTCAATTTGGATAAGATACAAACCAATAGATGTTAAAGTACTATAATCTCTCATAAGAAAAGAAAGTGCTATAATGCGACAATTACATCTCAAAAGTTGTCATCAGCAGTTAAACAACATTGGAGCAGAGAATCCAAATGGAGAACTAGAGAATAGGAAAGAATGAATACATTTCTGTTCTGTAAAGGTAGTCACTTACTAGATGGCAACATAAATTCTTCAAACGGGCTATTGAAAATTTGGCGTTCATACTCTGGCAATCTTCTTTCTACCTCAATTAAAGTTATATGCAAGTACATTATTACATGCATTTCGAGAAATGATTGAACAGGCTCCCGCAACGTAGCAGTTGGCAACCCTGAAATTTAACAAAAGAAAATAATATACAACGAAGATGCCAGGGCGAACTACAGCCTCAGATGAAAGTTCGATCCACCTGCAGAAAGCCCACAACAAAGGACCAAGCAAATGCATCAGATGCAACCGTTAAATGTGCCTTCGAGGAACATATCAATAGACTTGTGCAAGATTTCATCTCTGTTGCGATAGAGATGGTCCAGCAGCAAAAGAGTAGCGTTGGGAGACTGGTGCAGATGTCAAGTCAGTTTCATGCTGGAGAGCAAATCCATGATTGAACTCTGATGGTTCACGAGAAGCACTAAGGGAATATGGCCTCCCACTGAAGCCAGATTGTTTGCCCAAAGTATAAGATGCATAAGCTCTTTCACCATCAGGAGTTGTTTTTGTAGGATGAGTCCTGATATCACTTGTTTGGTTCAGATCGTTGATATAAAGTTCCCTCCCAGCCGGAGGATATGGTTCTGATGGAAGTGCTGTCATCCTCGGCAGTGAAAGATATCGATTTACCAATGCTGTGGTGCTTTCATCATAAGGGTCATATGCATCCTTGCCAGAGTCTTTGACAATTTCATTAGTTGATGCTGAAGTGTGCGTTTGCTGGGGCACTCTAAGACCGTAAGTGCGGTATTCCTTTTCACTGAGGAAAAAAGGATCAAGTTGATTGATTTCTCTCTGCTGTACAGCTGAATCAATACTCATTGAAGTTGGATTCTTTAGGAGATGCTTTAGTTCTTGATCAAGTTTGCTAGGTTCCCAAGGGCTAACATCACTGCCAGCTGTCGTTGGCAAGAGATGCCTTCCTTGTCGAAGACCATTACTTCTGTATTCTTGCTCGGTTAGAAACAGTGGATCCTGAGGAGGAACTGGATTAGAGAAGACATGGTAGCCAGAGAATTGTTTCTCATGATGCAAAGGGATAGATTGCCCCCCTGTGTCATCAACACCATAATTGTTTAGATGTCTTTGCCCCTTGAGGGATTCCTCACTGAACAAATTTGCTGCTGGTACCGGGTAAGTAACAGGATTACCATCCTGAACCACAGAGTTGCCATTTGGATGCAACCATGGGATGGGACGGAACAGATCTATCAGATGTCTAACCTGCAGAAGAAAGAATGGCCTTACTTATGGAAAAAATAATGATGTCAGAGCTCAAACAGAGTATTGAAAAATATAGGAAACCCAAGAACAGAAACTGGAGCCATCTTTTACCTGCTTCACAGACAACTCTGTCTTGAACTTGCGTGTCCTTTCATCATAGCTGTCTTTAATTGCTTTCTTAAACATACTTTCAGGTAGTGGAAGGCAGTCTTTGTGAACAGTGAAGCGGACCTGCAGAGTGACATGCCGTAATTAGAAAATATATTGCAAATTGAGGAAGAAAGTAAGATGATAACTTAAATGGGAGCAACATAGACCTGAGCAGGAAAACCCCCACCAAAAGCTGCTGGTTCGAGTTTCATGCCACCAGTAGAAGACGCCTCATAGATTCCATACATCATCTTGAGATCATAATCATATAGGAAAAGTTTAAGACCGGGCTTGATGCTCATTACAATCTCTTTCTTGTTTGCTGGGACACCCATTACTCGGTAACTGAAACAATCTGGTTTAGTTTTAGCATTGCACATAAAAATCAGTCCACCGAGATTTTTCCCAGATTCCTCGTCCCTCTTCTTTGTGTCTTCATGACTGTTAATGAAAATTCCCTTTTCCTTTTTCTCAAGATGTGAGCCATTATGCTTCCCCTTTGGATCATGATTACCTCTTTCTTCACTTTTTTCTTTTCTTTTCCTCTTATTATCTTTAATGTCTTGGACCTTTGGAGTGGACTTTGCTTCTTTGCCTTCTGTGGAACTCTGAAGTGACGATTTGCTTCCAATTTGAGGGTCCAGCCTATCAAGCTTAAGCCACGTACAGGGCTTCTTAACTACAGGGGTTGGAACAGATTCTTTTGCATCACCACCCTTTTTGTCTTCCATTGTTTTCTTGCCAGAAACTACCTCATCTGAAGCAGATTCAGCAGCAATCCAAGTTTTTCCCCTCTCTTCCGGTGGTTTCTTGTCAGGAACAGCCTTTTTCGAAGTAGACTTAGAGGCAGCACTAATTTGTTTCTTGTTTTTCCCCATACTCTTACCAGCTGATAAGGCGCCCTCAAAGTCAGAACGAAACACTACAATGCATCTAGCATTTGAAAACTAATTTTATTGCAGTTGAGGAAATTGCAAGCGATTCAGAACTGCATTAATGAAACAGTGAAACTGCACTTCTATGCAGCTAAAAGCAGTTTGAATGATATACTTCGAATTCATTCAAACAATAGAAAGGTAATGTTTTCAGTTAAAAAGAAATGCTACAGATTTAATAAACAAACTATGTTTGAAGCGGCAGTGCTAGCAATCAAACAACAACCTATATATGTGAATTTCAAAGTATTCATGACTACAACAGTTTCCTAGATTTTCAAAATTTCTCTTCTGCGTTTCCACATCTAGTTTCAACATTTTCTTTAATTTTAAAATAAAACTGCTGTAATTTAACACTACTTCATGTATTTTCCTCTACAATTATTTTTCCAACCAAAAGAATAGAAAAAAAAAATACGCATGCACTTTATATAGATTCCTGAAATAACGCATTTGATCAATTCCAACACTAGCCAAAAAAGAAAAAAAGAAAGAGAAAACTCAAAACTCTGGAAGTAATTCTTGAAAAATCCATTATTTTCCTTCAACCCTAAATCAACATGTTTCTTTCACCATAATCATTCCAACCCCACCCTACCCCACTCCACTCCACCCCACCCAAAAAAAAAAGGAAAATGAAAAAAGAAAGAGACAAAGAAAGAAAGGAAGAACGCCGTGAATTCCTCAGATAGCTATAAAAACAGTCATAATTCAGATGAAAATTGCCTACAATTCACTACATTTCCTTCCACAATTCTCTTTCTGAATCCTGAGTAGCTAAAAAATACAATGAAAACGATAATTCAACACTGAATAACAACGAAATTTTGAGCTAACCTTGAAGTTGTGCTCCCACTGCTCGGAATTAGGACCGAGAGAGAAAGAGGAGATGAAACAAAAAGGACCAGATTCGAATTTTCACTAAAATAAGGGCTCAGATGTTAAGAATTTAATTTGAATGGGGATGGTGATCTTCACGTGTGGGCTGGGCCTAAAATGACTATTGGGAGAACTTACAAGGCCCAAAGTCAAGACGCCAACTTCTAGTTCTTGTGAATATTTAACTTTCTTTTTTTTTTCTTTTTTAAAAAAATTATACACACGTGCAAATTAAAAACATGTTAAAATTCGAATCCATCATACAAGAGCATGTTAAAGTTCGAACTCATCATATAACGATATCACAAATCAATTAATCACTTGACAAAATTTTAACTTAATGTGGGTGTGTTTGGAAGAAAATCGACGATGCATTATTATTTATTAATTTATTGGAATTTGAACTATTACTGAATTAGATTGCCCATCTTTAAAATTAAATTCAATGCATTTACCTTGAATCACTATTTTAATAATGGAATAACCAAATTATATTACAGAATATGTTTAAAAGTCTAGATTATTTTTAAAGTGTTTGGTTATATCTTTCCAGAATAATTTTTTTTTAGAAAAATATAATTAAATATACACTCTTTTTTTTTCTTTCTAAAATATAAAAATAAGTTTTATCAAATTATCATCTTTTATCCTCCATTATCCACAAAGTTTCCCTATTTTACTATATATACATATATATTATATATATTTTATTATTATTTTTACAATAAAAAAATTACTCAATTCCATTTTCACCCCAAAAATCAACAAAAAAATATTAATTTATCTCTCTCTAAAACATAAACAAACATGTTAAAACTCTTTTAAATAAATTTTTAACTATTTTTCAAAATATAATTAAAAATTTATTAAATTTCCCAACACAATTTTCATATTCCCCAATCTTACTCACAACATTTATTCCCCTAAAATATATATTGAAATCAAACATAAAACAAAACCAAACATTACCTTTGCTTTTCACATCCTAACAATAAGTGATGGAGAAATAGAAGTACTTCATTAACTTCACAGTTTTTACAACTTCACATTTAAGTTTCCCCCATTCACTTATTAAATGATCATTTCTTTCTCTGACGTTATCTTTTACAAGTAATTGTTCAATAACCTAAAGTACAAAAGTATTGTGACTTTCAATTATATTGTTTGACATAATAGTCGCAAATGGGCAGATTGAATTGGTTATGGGTTGGATCGTTAGGAGTTGGGTTCAAGATGAATTGAATTAAAATGGATTTATATTTATGAGTTGAAAATAGGTTGGATGGAATTTGATCGGGTCCAATACAAAAGAGAAAAAAATGTAAACTTTTTATTAAATATATTATTATATGATTTTATTAAACAATAATATTTTTAATTTTTATTTGACATATATTAATTAATTATTATCAAATTCTTGTTAA
>JACGDI010005281.1:5367-19395 GCA_014898725.1 Jacaranda copaia | reverse complement strand
GTGATTTTGATGACTTCTATTTACTCACATCAAATGTAATCAATCAATTAAATGGCGCTTCATCATTTACAGCCATTAAAGCCTACAATTCCTCAAATCTAGCCAGTTACCATAGCACATTGAGAGATAAAGCTACTGGAACTCAAGATTTTGATCCTATACTTAAGTTTTGATCATGTATATGAATTGTCTACTGGTGGATTAGAAAATTTTACATAGAAAAATGACTGGCAAATCCTTTGATCCTGAAATTAAGGTGAACTGAGAATTAATAAGTTATATATAACCTCATAAGCGATAAGCTTGTTTTGTATATGCAACCAAACTATCTCTTTAAAACCATAGATTTGTGTTGCTTTCCCATAAAGGAGATGTTTACAGTGAGGTAAAATTATATTTCACTCATATGAGATATTTTTAAATTAAATGACACATATTCTTTCCAATAAGTTGTTGTTAATTTCACAATAAGTCATCATTTTGCATTTTAAATTCTTAATGCATCTAATTCTTTGTAAATATATTCCCAAAAAAAATCAAAATCAAAATCTATATCTTCAATAATTTAACTTTAAAAATTTTGAGTTATATACTATATATTGTTAAATAATAAATATTTCAAAATAATATGAATAAATTTAATTGAATTATTTATAAATTAAGATATAAAATTCAGAAAATAGAAAAATCTAAAACAATCGTTCTCTAATATAATTTTCCCAATTTGAACTTGTATACTCAATAATATTAAATAGACATGTTTAAAATAATTTAACTAAATTTAATTAATAAGTAAAAAAATTTAAAATAAGAAAATTTTAAATATATTATTTCAAATAATATAATATTAAGTTATACACTTAATAATATTAATAAATAAATATATTTAACTTAATGAAATTTATTTTTCATTAGAAAGTAAATAAATAAAAACAACTTATTTCTTACAAAACCACCCCTCTAGTACCCTCCCCACGCGCACTTCCACATTCGGCTCCCCCACACCCCTCCCCCTCCGACCACCGAATATATATGTGTTTTTGTATATATAATGTATGTACTTTTTGTCAGAATTTTAGCACTTAAATAAATTAATTTATCTCATTAAGGAGATAATTTGGTGTCAAAATTAATTAGATATTGAATAATCAAATTGAGCTAAATAATTAACTATATGCTAAAATTATTAAGACGTGGGAGTAAATGAATAGTGTATAAATATAATTCAAAAATTCTAATAATAATTATTCTATATAGTTATTATTTGATAGAATTATTATTATTTGAATTATTTTAAATTTTGTATTTTGGAGACCGAAATTAATTCTTCCAACAGTTATATCCAATCCTCTTAAAAGGTTGCAACCCATATCTTTTAAAATTAAAATTGCTGGCTTTTGTGCCAAAATGCAACCAATTAAGAGCTTAATTAAGGTCATCATCATACCAAAATTTATGAAATTATTTGCGAATATCATGAAACTTCCGATAATTTAGGGCCCGTTTGGTTTTATTTTCAGAGCCATTTTTAGTTGCTAGCTATTTTTAAAAATTGAAAAGTTTCTTATAAATTTGAAATAAAAATGAAAATGTGTTTGAATGATTTGTTGGAAAGTAATGATTAAAATATTTATATAATTGAAAAGATAGTTTATTTATATTTTATTATGTTTAAGAATATTTATTTTTTAAAATATATGTATATTTTATTAATTTTAAAATAATCGTTGATACTTTATATCAAATTAAATTTGAATTTGATTGATTTAATAATAGAATGATAAGGTAGGTTTAGAAGGAGTTTGAAAATGAAAATATGAATAGTTTGAGTGAAAATAGAGAGAAAGTGATAGTTTTTAAATTTTATTTTCAAATAAAAATGAAAAGAGCTTATGGAAATAAAACCAAACATGCCGTTGGCCTTTAATTAAAGTGTCTGTACAACTTAAAAAAACTTATTGAAATTAATTAATGTCATCTTAAACTTCAGATGAAAGTATTAGTTTGTGCTTATGAATGAAAGATACAATATTTTCATTTTTGCAAGGCAATCAAAGTAAATAATGCTAAATTTTGAAATTAAATCTCATAAAAAGATGTTTTAACCGCTGTTCTTTTCTCTTGTTGTTTTTATGATGCTTATTAAAGCTTTTTATGAAATGATGTGCTATTGCTGTATCAAGTCAACTATCATTGTTTGTTTAATTGACAGCTAACTCACATTGAAAGGAATAGAGTGAACGTCAACACTTCATTATATATATTATATTTTAATTTATTTATATATTAATCTTACCAACTACATATAAAAATTAAAATATTCGATCTTAATGGGCTCAAAATATACCCATTTGTTTAGGTATCATTATAATCACATCATTCAAAATAAATAAAAACTATCAAACAATTTATCAACTTGAAAACTTTTTAATGTTTTATGTACTTCACAGCAAAAATATCCTACAATAATAACATACATGGATAACACGGGAGGGAGGAACTTAGAATCCTCTGGCGTGGACTAATTGACCCATAAATAGTGACACTTGAACTGAAGCCAAGGTACAATTATTTGACATATTTATAATGAAAACTCCAACATAAGAATGTCAAAATCAAACCCAACCCAATGATCTAACAGTGACCCATCTGAAAAATATCAGGTTTGGGTTTGATGTTTTTGGATTTGGATCAAATTGGGTTGGACCCGAAACTGACCCGAGAAAAAAGAATAAGGTTGGGCTGGATTTAGGTCAACCCGCTAAATCTGGAAACAACAAGCAGGTGACTCAATAACCCAGTAATCCTGACCAAACCCGACTCAACCTAACCCAAATCCAAAAATATTTGGCTAATTAAAAATAAAATCTAAATTTAAAAAATTTATATCCAATAATCTAAACCAAGAAAAAATTTATATCCAAAATTTCAAAAATCTTAAAATCTCCAATGCACATCAAAAGAAGATTTCTTTGCAGAGTTTTAGGCTATGAATTGATGGAGAAAACGGGTTATTGGTGCAAAGAAAATTTTGGATTTGATGGTTGTCATCATAATTGTCTTTGGACTTTAATTGGATGTTTTTGTCTTTGAACTTTAATTTTTATTATTTAGCAGTTAATTCAGTATTGATGGTTGTCATCAAAATTATTTATTGAATAATGATTTATTACGTTTTGTAATTGGAGTAATTGTGGACATGACAAGTTTTAAAGTTATTATGTTTCTTACTTTCTTACATCTTAATGATTATGTAAAATTATAGATTTTATTGGTAGATCAAACTTCTACTCAATTATAATATTGAAATTTATAAATATAAAAAACAAAATATATAAATCATGTTGGTTTGGGTTAAGTTAGGTCAGGTTTATCAGATTGTTAGGTAACTTGATAGAAATAACGTCAACCCGAATCTGACTCAGTTTTTTGTGGGTTAAATTAGAGTTAAGCCTTTTGAATTTAGTATCAAGTTGGGTTGGATTTAGGTTTGATATTTTTATATAATACTCCTACCCCAACCCATCCGAATTGACATCCTTACTCCAACATGGCTTGACAAGTTCAAGAGATATAGAAGAGAATAATAAGCACAACTCTCATAATTAGTAGTTCTCTCTCAATTAGATTATATATTGTTGCATAATATTATATATATATATATATATATTATTTTAATTTATTTATATATTATTCTTATCAATTAAATATAAGATTAAAATATTCTATCCTAATGGACTTAAAACTTACTCATTTGTTTATATATTCTTTCTAATCACATCATCTAAAGCAAAGAAAAAACTATCAAATAATTTATCAACTTGAAAACTTTTTAATATTTTATGTATTCCCTAGCAAATCCATCCTACAATAATAGCGCACATGGAAGGGAGGAACTTCGAACCCTCAAGCATGGACTAATTGACCCACAAATAGTGACACTTGAACTAAACCAAAGGTACAATTATTTGAAATATTTACAAAGAAAACTCCAACGAGGCTTGACAAGTCCAAGAGATATAAAAGAGAACAATACGCACAACTCTCATAATTGGTAGTTCTTTCAAAATTAGATTATATGTCGTTGCATGATATTGTGTATATATATATATATAATATTTTAACTTATTTATATATTAATTTTACCAACCAAATATAAAATTAAAATATTCTATCCTAATGGACTTAAAATGTACCCATTTACTTATGTATCATTCTAATCACATCATTCAAAACAAAACAAAAACTACCAAACAATTTATCAACTTAAAAACTTTTTAATATTTTAAATACTCCACAGCCAAAACATCATACAATAATAGCGTACATGGGTAGCATGGGAGGGAGGAACTCAGAACCCTGTGGTGTGGGCTAATTGATCCACAAATAGTGACACTGGAACTAAAGCCAATGTACAATTATTTGACATATTTATGAAGAAAACTCCAATGTAAGGGTGTCAAAATCAAACTCAACCTGATGACCTAATAATGACTCACCTAAAAAATATCAGGTTTGGGTTTGATGTTTTCGAGTTTAGGTCAATTGGGTCAGACCCGAAACTGACCCTAGAAAGAAAGAATAAGGTGGGGTTGGCTTTGGGTCAACCCGCTAAACCTGAAAATAACAAGCGGGTGATTCAATAACCCAATAAACCTAACCCAACCTAGCCCATCCCTAAACTAATTGACTAATTAAAAATAAAATTTGAATTTAAAAATTTATATCCAATAATCTAAATCAAGAAAAATTTTATATCCAAAATTTCAAAAATCTTAAAATCTCCAATACACATCAAAAGAAGATTTCTTTGTGGAGTTTTGGGCTATGAATTGATGGAGGAAACTGATTATTGGTGCAGTTAAAATTTTGGATTTAATGGTTGTCATCATAATCTTCCTTGGACTTTAATTTGATATTTTTATCTTTGGACTTTAATTTTTATTACTTAGTATTTAATTCTACATTGATGATTGTCATCAAAATTATTTATTGAATAATGATTTATTACTTTTTTGTATTTGGATTAATCATGGACATGACAAGTTTTAAAGTTATTATGTTTCTTACTTTCTTAGATCTTAATGATTATGTAAAATTATAAATTTTATTGGTATATCAAACTTCTACTCAATTATAATATTGAAATTTATAAATATAAAGTCAAAATATATGGATCATGTTGGTTTGAGTTAGGTTAGATCAGGTTTATTAGATTATTGGGTGACTTGATAAAAATCAGGTCAATCCAAATCTGACTCAATATTTTATGGGTCAAGTTAGAGTTGAGTTTTTTGAGTTTAGTATCAAGTTGGGTTGGATTTGAGTTTGATATTTTTCTATTACACCCCACCCCAATCCAACCCATCCGAATTGACACCCTTACTCTAGCATGGCTTGACAAGTTCAAGAGATATAGAAGAGAATAATAAGCGGAACTCTCATAATTGATAGTTCTTTCTAAATTAGATTATATGTTGTTGCATGATATTATATATATATATATATATATAAATATATAAATATAACATTTTAATTTATTTATATATTAATTTTACCAATCAAATATAAGATTAAAATGTTCTATCATAATGGGTTTAAAATGTACCCATTTGTTTATGTATCACTTCTAATCACATTATTCAAAGCAAACAAGAAACTACCAAACAATTTATCAACTTGAAATTTTTTTCATATTTTATGTACTCTACAGCAAAAACATCCTACAATAATAGCGTACATGGGTAATATGGGAGGGAGGAGCTTAGAACCCTATGGCATGGACTAATTGACCCACAAATAGTGACATTTGAACTAAACCCAAGGTACAATTATTTGACATATTTATGAAGAAAACTCCAACGTGGCTTGACAAGTCCAAGAGATACAAAAGAGAATAATAAGCGCAACTCTTATAATTGGTAGTTCTCTCTAAATTAGATTATATGTTGTTGAATGATATTTTATATATATTATATGTTTGTGTTATATATATTTATATACGTACATAAAAATTTTATTAGAATTAGAATTTCAAATTTTATTTCAAAAAGATACCAAAATTAGTCACTACTATAACTAATAGATTGATGTATTGTTGGTCTTAAGTTTGCAATAAAAAGAATTGTACAATTATAAATAAAATCTAAGATTTAAATATTTTCAAATTATCAAACATCGCATTATCTATAACTCAAAGGTTATATGTTATATCTTACACCAAATGTTGATATTTGGGATCAATTTTTTTATTCATTTATTTCAAAGCAAAACATATAAACTAATCACTCTCAAGTCATACATGCTGAAGGAAATTTATTTTTAAATTTAATCTCAATAATCTATGGGACTTTTGCCAATATTTACCTCAATAAATGTGACTTTACTGGGAATTATAGTTATGTCTATTATTTTTAATATGTAAACTTAAGGTCTATTTATTTTGATAACAAACTAGCTTCATATGGTAAAAATAAATCATAGTTCTTCAAAATTATTGATATTTTTTTTTCATTTATACATGTCAATATGCAACTGAAAGTTCCGCTGTTCTTTAAACTGCAATTCACCTGTATGGCACATCATTAGGAGCCTAGCAAATTTGGGCCATGTAGTATTGGCCTTATATTTATCCTATCAAAGTGTAAGCACGATGTCATTGGACAAATGGATCAATATTGGATCCAAATTTCAAGTCACTTACTACACCTTCTTACAAACAGCGTGAAAAAAAGTTTAATAATGGGACATAC
This sequence comes from Jacaranda copaia, assembly GCA_014898725.1. Taxonomy (NCBI): domain Eukaryota; kingdom Viridiplantae; phylum Streptophyta; class Magnoliopsida; order Lamiales; family Bignoniaceae; genus Jacaranda; species Jacaranda copaia. The sequence continues at coordinate 12,643 of JACGDI010005281.1, read as the reverse complement.
AACAAGAAAATTTATAGATATGTGCCAAAATTATTTATATTGATAGCCTTCTTGTGCATGTGTAGAGATTTTGAGAAAATGTGAAAGTGTTTATGTGCCTCATGGAAACAATATTGCTTTAACAATACAAGGTATCTGTTTTGATATGGTTTCATTGGATTTTTAGGGCATATACACATAATTCTAATTTATTATTATTTATCATTTTTTAGTCATTTGTATTAGTTTAATTTAATCATTACCTTCCAACTATTATGAAGTAAAGACTATGGTTCTTTCATGTTCCTAATAAAAAACCATCTTCTGTTTAAATTAAATTATAAAAAATAAAATAAAAACTATTACCCCTCTAATACTCAATAACCAAATTAACCTTATGTTAAATTAGTCGATGGTTTTTCTTTTTATTGATCTTTTCCTTCATAGAAAATGAAAATTTTCATCTTTTTAAACTTTATTTCTTTTATGTACATTTTTGTCGTCCCTTTTTTTTAAAAAATAATTGTAATTACTAAACTTTCAATACAATAAAATTATAAGTGAACTCCTATTAAATTGTAGAAGTATATATAAACCAACTTTAAACTCACTATGACACACAAGATACGACCAATTTAATATGCAAATTATTAAGTGAAAAAGTTAAAGACGATTTGTTGTAAAACAATGAATGTGATAAATGTAAAATTATAAATCTTATTTATCATAAAGCAATATGATACATATGAAGTATATTTAGATAGTAAATTATATATAAGGTACTAGTAATTTTAATATCTATAATCTTTAATTGGTGTTTTGACTTATAAAAAAAATTAATATCAATATATAGTTCGGATATGATGATGATCGTGTATTAATATGTGTGAAATTGTAATATTGTATCCCAACATAATATCATATAAAAGAATTTTTGTTATTATAATTTAATTTAAAATTTTCATAATTTTTTAATTTATGTCATCATAATTATATCTTTGTAATAATTATACGCATGTATCGTACTTATGCTTTTCCAGCTTATCATAAAATGTAATAAGATGAATTGTTTACAGGTGGATTAGAAAATTTTACATAGAAAGATAACTAGCAAATTCTTTGAACCTGAAATTAAGGTGAATTGAGAATTAATAAGTTGTATATAACCTCATAATCGGTAAGCTTAGTTTGCATATACAACCAAACCATCTCTTTGAAACCCGGAATTTATGTTGCTTTCCCCATAAAGATAGAATTAGTTTATTTGTTACATCTTTCTCCATTTTAATCAATTTTTTAAAGAAAAACTTTCAAGGAAACTATTCGTGTGCTTTCCTAACTATTTATTGATTTAGAATTCTTATTTCAAATCTGACTTGTATAAATTGTGAGAATTTTGGCATTTATGAAGATAACCCACCAACTTTGGTTAGAGTTTAATGAGGGTTTTATAAAGTCAAATTTAATGACTTTAAATTAAAATTTTCTTCTCATTGAGGGGATGATTGTTAAGTGGTTATATGTCAAAATTAGTGGAAAAGGTGAATGAGAAAATTGAGCTAAAAGAATAGAGAACAAGTTAAGGAATAGTTAAGACAAGTGTGTATGGATGGCTTGAAAGCATATGTCCCACATTGAAATGGCCTAAGGGGTTGGATCCCTTTAGGGGTACCCAAGCTTTTGGAAGGAAGAGGATCTACAGGAGTGTGGGTTTGGGCTTGCTTGCACTAAACCACACGCCTCCACAGCAGCCCCCCTCTCGCCCCCCCTGCCTCCCCAACTAGGATTGGGGCGGGGGAGCGGAGTGCTTGCAGTTCGGATATTAATTTTTAGAGAAAATTTATTTAAAATAAATAAGATATTTTTTATTTTATTTTTTTATCATTATGTTATGTAATTAATTTTAATCTTAGTTTTGAGACCGACCTCTCCTAATGGACATGTCCCAAAGTTGCAGCTATGTCCAGAAAATTCGAAAGTTGCAGCCATCTTTAGAAACCTTGCATCCATTCAGTTGAATAGACATTGCTATGTCCTTAAAATTTAAAATTAAAGGCCATGACCTTTAGTTACAAACCAATACATGTCTGATGGAATATGGTCATGTCTCATGTTATTAGGCACTTCACATCTATAAATAAAAGGGGTGCATTCATGTATTATTAATCAGAAAAGCATACAACATATATGCGCATACACAACATTCATTCTAGTATTAAATAGAGGCTCTAGTCGATTAAGGTTCGGAGTGCGGGCAATTAGAGTGCAACCTTTCTCTGGTCGGGTTGTTGTATATTGGGAAATTGTCCGTTAAAAGTTCTCGTACATTATTGAGAAGTGGATAAAATCTTAAGAAAACTATATTTGTTAATACCTCAACTCAATTGAAGTGTTAACTTAATTACTATTTCTGATTTATTTTAATTAAGTTCCTGTTTGCTTGTGTTCTTCGATGAATTAATTAGTTATGCTTTGATTTTGTAATTGTCAATTTGATACATATCCTGCTGCAATTATTTTCCAACATAAATATGAGTGCTTGCGTATGCGAGTCACGTGGGGCCGGCGGATAATGCACAAAGGGTGGGGGCGGTCGAGTGGGGTCAACGACTGAAGTTTGTTAATCTCATCTGGAACGTGTTCAACGGCTCTTTCCCCGCATGACATAGTGCTGAATCTGTCTGAACTCGAAGTTTTCGATGTTTACAATAATAATTTCTCCTGGAAGCTTCCGGTGGAGTTTGTGAAGTTAAAGAAAGTGAAGTTTCTCTAACTCGGGGGGAATTATTTTTCCGGCGAAATCCCGGAGATTTACTTCGAGTTTGAAAGCTTGACACACTTGGCTCTGCAAGGAAACAGCTTGACGGGAAGAACTCCTTCCAGCTCCTCTCATTTCTGTATTTTTGAGTCCCAAATTATTACACAATGGGAAATTCCAACGGCAAACGCCCATGCCTGTCAGAAATTGTTGAAGGAAATACGAAATGGAGGTCAGGAATTAGCTGGACTGAATTACATATTTCAGCTATTACTTATTATGTCTCAGGATTGAAGGGCATTAACTCTGAGTTCAGTGGACTAAGCTCTGCAGAATTTTGCCTTGATCAACTCCGGCAGTACTGGCTTCAGCCTCAGAATTTCTCAAAATTCGCCAGAAATGTTGTGACTTTCACGCATCAGCTTCAGGAATTGTTCGAGGTGCCAAAATTTCACCAGATACATGACAAGGACAAAACCGTAGGGAAAAATGAACTTGTCGCAACTTTTATAAGCTTCCTTCTTCAATTACTAGATCATGAAACAGAATTGATCATTGCATATGAGGACCGAATCGTCTGTCTTAAAAAGGAGCTCAGATTTCTTGTTACTGTTCTTGGAGATACATCAATTTTGGGAACTGACCTCCAACAAGTCCAGAATCTATTGGCAGAATTTGAGGCAGTGGCAAGTGAAGCTGGAAGTTTAGTGCACTCCTTCATTTTCACCAGGTATGGACCATTAAAATCCATTAGAATGGATAAGGCGTTAGATGCTTTGCTCTATCATATCGACCTCTTGAAAGATAATATCATCAAATTCTTGAATCTGCTGCCGTTTATTATTCAAGGTTATATAACTCCAAAGACTGTGGCTGTTGATTCACTCTTCATTGTTGATTCTGTCATTTATGATCTTAAGGATCTTATAAATAGGGAGGATGATCAAATTGCTAATGTAAAGGACCAAATCAAAATACTACATCAAAAGCTAATTATTTCACAGTCTTTGCTCAAGGATATAAAGGTGGCACGGTATTCACAGGTTGAAGAATTGAAACAACCTGTGATGCGTTTTAGAGACGTGGCATATGAAGCTGAATATCTGATTAACTCTTTGTTGGTTGGAGATGCTCCTCCCTGGTATCTACTCATGAGGCTTCCTGACGCCATCTACAAGATTAAGCTTATTGGTACTGTGCTCCAGGAAATCAAAAAGAATTATGACAATACTGGAGCCTTAAAATTAGAAAAGGATCTCAACGAACAACTATCATTTCAAGCTAAGAGGAATTCTGATGTCCATGACATTGTAGTTGGTTTTGATGACAAGGAAACATCTATTCTGGATCAACTGGTAGGAGGAAAAGAGCAGCTGCAAATTATTTCCATCTCTGGGATGCCTGGAATTTGTAAGACAACTTTTGCGAAGAAGTTATTCAATCATCCCTCAGTTATCTATCACTTTGACAAACGCTCCTGGTGTGTTGTTTCCCAAACATATCAGAGAAAAGATCTATTGATTGACATTCTGATAAGCTTGGGAAGTCAGCTTGACAAAATCAAGAATATGGAAGAAGAAAGTTTGGCTGAACGTATTTACAAAAGTTTAAAGCAGGGAAGAAGATACCTAATTGTAATGGATGATATTTGGAGTTCAAATGTGTGGGATGATTTGAGAAGGTGTTTTCCAGACAACAGAAATGGAAGCCGAATATTGTTCACCAGTAGGAATAAAGATGTGACTCCACCGAATGGCATAATTTATGCGCTTCCCTCTTTGTCAAATGACGAGTGTTGGAAACTATTAGAGAAGAAGGTTTTCCACAACAGACCTTGCCCTCCAAAATTGCTAAGCATTGGAAAGAAAATTGCAGCAGATTGCAATGGACTACCACTTGCGGTAATTGTTATAGCTGGCATTCTTTCAACTATGGACGAGGAGGAAAGCACATGGGAAAATGTGGGAAGAAGGGTAGCCTCATGTATTTTGTCTGACAAACCCAATTCCACAATGCAGATATTGAAGCTCAGTTACAAACATTTACCAGATCGTCTGAAACCGTGCTTTCTTTATTTTGGATTATTTTCAAAGGACCGAGAAATTCCAGTTCGGAGGTTGATGAGGCTTTGGATTGCCGAAGGATTCATATGTGAGGAAGAGAAGAAGATCCGAGAGAATGTAGCAGAAAAATACTTGATGGAGCTGATTGATAAAAGCCTAGTAATAGTTACCAAAAGAAGATCAGATGGCGGAGTCAAAGCTTGTGTTGTTCATGATCTATTCCGTGACTTGTGCTTGAGAATAGCTGAAGAAGAAAACTCCATGAAGCTAATGGACATGTAACTTTATTCACTAACTCTTATGCTTCTCCCTCTCTGAACTTGATAGTTAATATTGTGCTGCTTCATAACATTGATAGATGATGGCTCTAATATTCCTTTTTTCTCACAGTAACTCCCCAATGTATACGATGCATCAGCGCCTGTGTGCCTATAATAACACGATACAGTATCCATTAGCTTCACGTGAAATTTTTCTACCTTCTGGCGATAAAGTTCGCTCTTTCTTAGGCCGTGGTATGGGCACATCATTATATGTTGCCAACATGAAATTACTCAGAGTGTTGGATTGGAAGAACTGGTTCCAGTTGAGTGATTTGGTTGGGGCTGAACATTTGGTTAACTTGAGATACTTGGTTGTTACTCGCATGCCGGCATCAATAGGCAGCCTTGTGAACCTTGAATTTCTATTTGTGGATACTGGATCGCGGGAAGTGCATATATCCTCCGCAATAATGAAAATGATGAAGTTGAGATACCTTCGGGTAAGAAGGGCAGTAGTTTTTGACAAGGATTGCAATAGGTCACTAACAAATAACCTTGAATTTCTTGCCTCTGTTCTCATCAAGACGCAACAGGATGAGGAGATGTTGAAATGTTCGCCCAATCTCCACAAACTCAAATGCTTATGCGAAACTCGCTCTCTCAATCTGCGATTTCTCACTCGACTTGAGTCACTCGAGATGGACAGATTGACCGAAGGCTGCGTGACCGATATTAGCTTCCCCTTCAATATCAAAAAGCTGACTCTATGTAGTTTGCAATTGCCTTGGGAAAAGATGTCGATAATTGGGGTATTGCCCAACCTTCAAGTTCTCAAACTAGCATTTGATGCCTTTGTAGGAGAAAGATGGGACACGGCAGATGGTGAATTCCAACAGCTCAGATTCTTGAAACTGCGGGGATTAAGCGTCACTCAATGGAATGTCTCGTCCAGCGAACATTTTCCCATGCTTCAACGACTGGTGTTGGATGAATGCCACAATCTGCAAGAGATTCCCTCTGCAATCGGTGACATTGATACGCTGCAGTTGATTGAGATATCACGGTGCCTAAAGTCGGCCATGGAATCTGCTTCAAAAATTCAAGAAGAGCAGAGGGACATGGGAAATGAAGAGTTTAAGGTCATCGCCGGTGTTGTGAAAGAAATGAGTGATGAGCGCGTCTGATGTACTTTGGAGAGGATAGATATAATTGTGTATATCGGTAAATATGATCATTTTACACAAACATGACGTATGCTATCTCGCAACGAGTTTTTTCTGATTTTCTTCTAATTGAATTTGTTTTTTAAAATTTCTTTTATCTGATTTTCTTTTTATTGAATCCATCTATTAGGATTTAATATTAGGAAAAAGGATTTTTTAATTTTTTAAAATTAATAAGGATAATTTGATAATTGAATATTAAAAGGGTAATGATTTATATTTTATTTTTCATAATTTAATTTTTTTTAAAAAAATATGATTCTTTATAAGAACCATAAAATAATCATGATTCTTCACTTCGTAATGGGTCAAAGGTAAAAATCAAATCAAAATGATATGAATGGCTAAAAGGTAAGTAAATGATAATAAGTTAAAATCATGAATATACGACCCTAGAAAACCATTTTCATTTTCTATTTTCAACATCTCCAAAAATTGAAAGGTTATGTTTTCAAACTGAAAATAAGATTGTATCTAGATATCTTCTCTAAACATAATAATGTTTGTAGGCATATAGTGGAAATTTAGGTACTTTTGTATTTTTTATACTTAAAAGGCGTGTTTTTCAAAATATGTGTTAATTATTTTGAAATAATGTTGCGGTTTTTGTGTTAATTTAAATTTAAATTTGATTGATATAATAATAAAATATATGATAAATTTACAAAAAAATTAAAAGTGATAATAAATAATATTTCAATAAAAAATTATATAAATTGATGATTTTTAATTTTCAAATAATATTGCTAGCGAAATTTACGAACATAAACAAAGGGGATGATGGTGAGGATGATATTATTTTATCAAAAATAGAAGAGAATTTCTTGAAAAGAAGAGTAGGAATTATTAATAAAATCATGTAATTCTTATTTTAAAAATTGATTGACAAATACAGTATGTAGACTTTGCCTTTCATATCTTACATGAGTATTAATCGAATAGGTCCAACACAATACATATAATTCATTATTATTATTTATTTATTTTTCC
>JACGDI010005280.1:1105859-1122820 GCA_014898725.1 Jacaranda copaia | reverse complement strand
TAAAAGAATGCCACCATAGTATAATATTTGGTGGCATTTGGTTATAGATGACAAATAAATTAGTGACATTTAGTTGAAAATATCAAGATACATTTATTTTAAAGACACTTAACTAGTGCCAATTATTTTTTCTAATAATTGCCACTAATATATAGTTAGGTGTCATTTGAAAAAGATGTCATAAAGTATTTAGTAGCATTTTCTAGTATAATGACACATAAAGGTACTATAGTGTTAATTTTAGAAAAATATTTATACAATAAAATATTTAGTAGCACTTGATTATTGAATAACATATAAGATAGTGGCATTTGGTTGAAAATGCCAATATATAATAAAATATTTAGTGGCACTTAATTATTGAATAACATATAAAATAGTGGTATTTGATTAAAAATGCCAACAAAAATATATTTTGCAGGCATTTAGCTAGTATCACTAATTTTTCTTAGAAAATTCAGTCATATTCATTTATGATTGCATTTAGGAAAAAATATCATGAAATATTTTAGTAGCACTAATTTACTAACATTTTGTAGTGTAGTGACACACAAAAGTAATATAACGTTAATTATTGAAAAATGCCACTATAGTATAATATTTAGTGATATTTTATTAATAAATGGCAGATAAAGATGATGACATTTGATTCAGAATGCCAACATAAATGTATTTCAAGGGCATTCAACCAATGCCACTAATTTTTCCTAAATTTTTTTAATGTTACTTAATTATGGTGTCATTTGAAAAGGATGCCACAAATTATTTAGTGACACTATATAAAAGCAATATAGTGATAAAGGTAATATAATGAAAAAGATGCCACAATAGTTAATTAGTAAATTAACAATATTTTATAGTATAGTGATATATTAAAGTAATATACTGATAGTAGTAAAAAAATATTATAAAAATATATGGCATTTTATTGAAACAACCAACATAATTATATTTTAAAGGCATTTAACTAGAATCAATATCTTTTTCTTTTTTTCTTTTTAAAAGTCACTCATAGTTTAATTTTGATGCAATATAAAAAAAAATATTGCAAAGCAAATAAATAATAAATAGGTATATCAATACTATGAAATTTATAAATATATATTATATTATCATTAATGTATTGATGCTCTATTTGATTTAAGAAAAAATTAGTGTATTTCATATAATAAATTTGAGCACATTCATATATTTAAATAATTGAGTAAATGTATTTCCAAACTACACATCTTTAATTATGTTGAACATTGATTGTTGATGGTAAACTCATATTCTTGCAAATAGATGGTTGTGTGTTCAAATTTTATAAAGATCAATTGAGCTATGTTGGAGTCTCACAATTGGGGTGTGGGGATAGGTTAAGGTATGTGTGGGAGTTGGAATAGGTTAGCATATATATTTAAAAAAAATTTCTTGTGATATTTAGTATGCCATTAATATACTATTTTGTGGCATGATAACATGTTATTTAAAGAATCTTTTAGTGACATTTTAATATACCATTTGCTATATTTTTTTGCAGCATGTTAATATGTCATTAAAAAAACTTTTCATGGTATTTTAACATGTCATTTATTTTATTTTTTTATAGTATGTTATAATGTCATTTAAGAGATTTTTTGTGACATTTTAATACATCACTACATGCAATTTTTGTGGTACGTTAGCTTGTCATTTAATGTACTTTTTATGATATTTTAACATGTTATTTAATTCACTTCTTGTTGCATTTTATTAATGTCATAAAAAGTATAAAATAGAGCATTCATACATTTAGCTACACCTACCAAGATGGCACTTTTTAAAAATGCCATTATATGTAAAAAAATATCACCATAATTCTATTTAAATGACATTTTTTTAATGCCACTAATATACAATTTTCTTGTAGTGTACAAAGTGTTTTGTATGGGGTACTATAATAGGCCCAACCCAATAACGTTCGATCAACTAAAAAATAGGATGTAGGACAACCTAACTAGCTATCAGGCCCAGCCCATCAGCGATCAACCAAGTCCAACCTCATTTTGGCCATTCCGCCAACACAAGTATTGGCACCTTGCTCGGTCGACCAGAGCGTGGTCAGTCAAATTGAGCATGATTATTTAGCCTCTAACCAAAGAGGCATTTGAGTCCACTAGACTTCCATCTCTTTGACCAGAGTATGCGCAGATAACTCACAGGCGAGTATTCATCTCAACACGACGAGGTTGATCGGAGCAATTCGGAATAGACCTGTGACCACCATCTCTACCACATTAAATGCTCTGACAAGCGGCATACCTCCACATTGCTGATGTGTACTTCCGTCATTACCACCTTTCTGTAGCACCAGGGTAGTGTGCGTCTCCTTCATACATTCTATAAAGTTAGAGGAGGAGCCACTTGGAATAATACACAAAATGAAAAAGACCTAAAGGCCCTCAACCGAAGACAAAAACCTTCTCTATATGTGCAAAGGCATAATTGACATATCAACCTCTTCCAAAAAGTTCTAAATACCCTATTGACATCCTTCAGTAAGGTATGTTCATTATCACCCAAAGCCCTCACTCTACTACTCTACCTTCTAGTCGATTAATGTATTGATTTAAATATCGAAGTATCTTAACAAAGGGCATTTTGGCTAGCCTGACGTGTTTTATTGGTTGCAAGAATCAACCCAACTACATCATAAAATCTCTTTCTCGACCTCACACCTGATCGATGGGATTGGATCACTGGTTAGTATACTATCAAATAGTTCATACTATCATTAGTGTTCAAAAATTTTCATATAAAATAAGAGATTATATGGTAAAAATAAATTGTACCTTTAGAAATATTATAAAATGGCCCAAAAAAAGAGAAAGGCACAAATCACATTGTGATACCGACAATGAATTATCTGATAAAATAAAGAACCAGCTCTAAAGCTCACCAAAAAGTGTGCAAATATATATGATAATAAACAGGTAGAATAATAATGAAAGACAAAAAATGAAAATCTTAGACTGATTAAATAAAAAAAAAGGAGGGATTTATTGGAGTCAAGAAAATTTTATTTATTTTTTTAACAAACTCTTTATTAGCACAATTTATTGACGGTAGAAATGGAGAAAATATGATTAAAAAATCTTCACTTGCATTTTTGTTTGAGGAAAAAATAACCTATCGGTAAATTGATATGAGATATTTTCTTTCTTTTTTATATTTTATTTTATATTTGAAGAATCAGAATATAAAGACAAATACATGCACTCACTTGACAAATGGAGAAATAAATGAAAGTTGGATGGAAAAAAGTATCAAATGTCAAAAAGTACAACAAAATAATAATAAGGGCAAATTTTGAAAGAATTAATGATAGTTTGAGTGAGTAGTTTTAACATTAATTGTTCTTATAAAATTTTTATCATATTTTTGAGGGTTATGTATTAAGACACGTATTAAAATATATAATTCATAAATAATGATAAAATAACTCCTAAAAAATAAAAACCACCGCTATTATTTTATTTAAATAATTTTTAAAATAACTTACATATTTTTGTGGCTACAACTGAAAATGTATTTGTTTAAATATCTTTTTATGTATTGAAAATAATTTATTTCAAACTTACAACAACATCAACAACAAAAAATAAAAATTAAAACAAAATAAAAAAATCACTCAAAAGTCTTACATTCTAGTGGTCCTGCCGTTGCAACATATGGCCCTGTCCTTCAATAGGAGTTGCTCTATTGATCTCCATTTTATATACATTTGATTTTGTTAAATGTATATAAAAAAGAGTTTTATTGTTTTTTTAAAAATAAAAATAACATATTATTATTATTATTATTATTATTATTAACTCACATTTATGAGCCTTGTTATGTAAGTTTGGATTGTAACTATATATTGTAACATCTCGTCCCAGAGGTATCTATTTAGAATCGAGATGCTATTTTAATCAATCCCAAAAATTGAAAACAAAATATGTGCCACCAATTTTATTTTTTTTTCTTTTTGTGTTTTCACTTTTCATATATATGAAATTCTTATGTTTGCGAATTGCGATAAGCAAACTCTCAACATACAGCCCATGCCGCTGCAGCACATCTGGCCCCACCCACCCTTTATGATGGAGGGGCTCTGTTGATTTCACTTTTATATACATTTGATTTTGTCAAACTCTGACATTTGATTTGATTTGTATGGCTATCGCCTATCAGTAGTAAACGAATTTCATTTTTTCATCAACTGAAGTGATGTCATAAGAAAGTTTTGGTGCTGTTTGATTTTGTTTTCAAACATTTTTTTTTTATTTTTTTTGAAAATAAAAATAAAAAATTATCAATTTTTTTTATATTTTTACAATATTTTCATTCTCAAAATATTCTCTAAAACACACTATTGTACTCTTTTTTTATTTTTACTTTTCATTACTTTTTATTTTATTCTACGCACATTTGCATGACTTATAATACAAAAATACTATATAATAATTACATTTTAAAAAAAATCTCCAAATAATATTTCATTTTCAAATTCAAATTTATAACTAACTTTTAACTATCATTAGAAAATGAAAATGTCTCAAAAAAATAAACTCAAACGGGCCTTTCGGGAATGTTTGTTTACGTTTCCTCCAAATAACTTTGTTCTTCGAAAACATAATAAAAAATATCCTCATTTTTTCTCTAAAATTTTTATTTTTAATATATACATATATTTATTATATATATTTTTTTATTATTTTAATAATAAAAAATCACTAGTTACCATTTTCATTCCAAAAATTCAACAAAAAAACATTAATTTAACTGTTACAATAAAAAAATATTTCTCTCAAAATATAAACAAATATACCAAAATATAATTTTCAAATTTTTTTATAATTTATTCTCCCAAAATAAATAATAAAATCACATAAAAAATATAATCAAACACTCCCTTACTTTTAGGCTGAAAATTAATGTGATGTAACAATTAAATAGCGCTTTTTGGTATCCTTCTGAGCTGCCTTGCATCACTTTGTTGAATTTAGACTATCTTTCAATTCAACATTTGAAAAACGTGGGAGGAATTGTCAAAAATTGAGAAAAGTTTCAATTCGCTACTGTGATTTGTATAGCGCAAAAATCGCTATTTTTCCATTTTACTTTGAAAGCCATTTTCATATCATTAATAGTATTGCTTGTTTTATTGATTTACTACATAGTCGACACAACATGTTGAATTTAAGGATTTATTTATTTTATCATTTATACATATGTACATTAGGAGTTAATTAAGGCTTAAATATTTAATTTGTCACATTATGTGAGAGATTTATATTATTGGATTAAGGATCACTTGGCTTGAATGTTGATATATGATGCCATAATTTTTATAAATAATCTCACACATGCAAGATTATCTTGTAAGATTTCCCCTTTTTTTTCTCACAACTAAATAAAATAAAAAAAATCCCTAAATTATGGCTTTGAGCTTGAATTAATTGAAGTTGTTCCACAATTCAACCATAAAATTGTAAGTGCTTATTAAGCGCACGTCAATATTACCATTATACTTGCTATTATATTTTTTATTCCACACTATAGATAAACATCAAATATATAAAATATTTTTTCTGAATAAACACGAACATTCAAATTACAAATATTTTACATATGTTTATTACGCAGAGCAGAAGATGACACCATGACAGTCTTTAACTTAACAACAACAAAGTATGTCAAATTTATTACATCAAGTCCACACACAAGTCCACACACAGTGAAAGGTGTTTTCGCCTTTCTAGTTGACCATACTCTCCAAACAACACAGTAGGAATGATGGTGAAAGCAAGGAATTAACATTATTCTCAGTAGCTAACACTTTCTGTAATGAGGCAAAGCTGAGGTTGTAGGTAACTAACAGTTTCATCCTTTAATTCTGTAATGAGGCAAAGCCGAGGAGACATCTTGTCTTTTTGTCTTGTAATATTCATAATATTCCCTGAACAAAAATTCTCTGTATATGGCTGGATTTTCATCGGACAGGAGCTCTTTTATGGGCGCAAATGGCTTTGCTGCAGCCCTAAGACTTGGACTGAAGAAACACGCAACAGAAATCCTCGGCCCGATAGACTGAGCCACCACTCTGTGCTCCACACTTACGAATTTGTCATTGCTAATAATCTAATATTCATAGTATATCATCCAAGAGAGAGACAGAGAGGGAAAAAAAAAAGAACAGAAATTAGAGGATTAATTAGTACTTAATTCTTAAATGTATAATATATAATTAAACAATTTTTCTAAGTACCTGCATGAGATCACCAATATTGGCTATAAGGGCTCCACGAACCGGAGGCACATCAAACCATTGGTCGTCGTGAAGAATTTGGAGGCCACCAAGGCTGTCTTGCATTAGTAATGTCAAAAAAGTAGTGTCTGAATGCCTCAAGGTGCCTAAGGTTTTCTCAGGTTCAGGGCATTTTGGGTAGTACAAACATGCCAGCGCTTCGCTTTTCATGCACTCGATTTTTGACAGATAATCGCTGCTTAGCCCGAGAGCTTCCGATAATAACTCGGCCATGATTTCCCTAAGTTGGATCATGTATTTCACGTATTCTTGCACTTCATCTCTGCATATTTACATTTTTTAACAAGTTATTGATATGGAAAATATATATATATATATATATGTATGCTCCAAGTTTCAATTGAAAACAGTGTTATTTAATATATTATATATACATTGAGTGACTTATGATCTAATGACATAAGTGAGAATTGCCTTCAAACTCACTAAGTGCATTCTAAAATTAGAATACAATCAATTTGACCAACACTGATACATATTCAATGGATGCACACAACTTGTTTTACGAAAGGTTATAAATTAGTTATTCTTTTAGTATTTTAATCTATGTGTGAAAGAACGTTACAATCACCCTTCTTTAGAAGGCCGCATTTTCATTGTGGCGTGATACAAATCTAAGATTAATCACTAGGCATTAGGACTAAAAATGACTCTTAAATTAAGAGGTGGCTTTTGTGTGCTTAAACACTTTTTCTGCAAATTTAAAAGGTGGCTTGTGTACACACAACACTTTACCTCGTGCAGCACTTAAACGCTCAATATTTCAACTAACGGACCCTAATAAAATCTAACATACGTGTGTATAATTAAAAATATATATACTATATATTTACCTGCAGGCTAAAGGTATATCTTGGGGATCGATTTGGTCATCATTTAAAACACAAGTCAACATGTCCCTCCAACAAGCAGAATCATATTCCCGCTGAGGTGGATTGCTGCTGAATCTGACTTTCTTCCTACTGTCAGATGAATAGAATGGCATTTTCTCCTCAGTTGGCTGTTCGTGGAATCGCCTGACGGCTTCCAACATGGCGTCCATTGTGTCCAATGGGATCCCATGATTCACTATTCTGAAGAACCCCCATTCTTGGGCCGCCTTACGGATACCCTCCACCACTTCCCTCCGCCTTGCTCCGCCACTCTCCACCCCTTGAAAGTCTATGGTGGGCAGCTCGAGTTTCACGGCGCCGCCGTGGCATGTGGTTTTGAGCTGGGGATGGCTCTCCAAACTCTCAGGTGGATGCACAAAGAGTCTTGGGATCTTAGGTACACCAGCATCCACCAGACCCTTCACGCCAGCTTTTGTTTCGTCAAATTCTTTCACTTCTTTAGCCCAATCATAATGATGCCCATCTCCATTATTGCTGGAAACCACCATTCTTAATCCTAAAAATTAAGATGAGTACAAGTACAAGAATTTAAATATATCTTGCTAGACAGAATATACTTATAGCTTAATTATTACTAAGCATGTATTAGCAAGTAGAGAGTATAACTGCATGAAATTTGTGAAGGATCTTGCAACTATATATATACAAAAGCAAGAGGGGTAGTTTTGGCCATGCATGGAGCTGGCCTCAAGTATAGAGTAGTACTTAACTAACTTAGACACAAGAAAAGACAATATATTATTAGGTAATCCCTTGACTAGTTTTATCCCTTAGAACACAAAATCTGAATTCATAGTTATTCCAACTATTACCTATAAAAAGCTTAACCAGGGTGTAGTTTTCAAAAGCATGGGTGGGGGGGTGGGGTGGTCTTGTTTTCTCTCCTTCTAGATGAATAGTTTCAAAGAGGCCCGGCCGAACCCAAGAACCTAGCAAAAGGGCAGAAGAGCAGTGCTTGATGCGGATTAAGTTGGAAAGTGATTTGGATAATTTATTCCTATGAACGTTTAATTATTTTTATTGTATTATATCAATATATGCTAATTGTATATAATTGTAGCATAATAATTTTTTTGAAAAAAATTAATATATTTGATAAGTACTCATAAAGTTATTATAAAAAGATAATATTAATAATAAAATATAAGTGACTGTAAAAAATTTATCGCCGATTATGAGATATGAGTTGAAGCATAGGGGTTAAAATAAATCAAAACAATTCTTGTGAGGCTTTCAGTAATTTGGCAACACTTCTTGGAAGGGTGGAAATTTCCTTAAAAGTTGCTTACGTGGGAATCAACTAATTACCGTGTTTGTTGACCTTCTAGAACCGTTCATTCATCCTGCATTCGTAGGGCCCGTTTGGTATTATTTTTATTTTCAATTTTTGTTGTATTTATTTTTTAAATATTGGAAACTAATTAATGAAAATTAGTTGAAAATAGGTTTGTATTTCAATATATTGTTAGAAAAGTAATGATTATATTGAACATAGTAAATTGTATGCAGAAAGAGATAGAAATAATAATAATTAAAAATATATATATTATTGGGAAAAGATATATTTTATTGGGATGCGTTTTGAGAATGAAAATGAAAATATGTTGGATAAAAATACATAAAAAATGATGTATTTTAAATTTCAGATAATAAAAAATGTAAAAATAAAGTTTGAAAATGAAAATAAACGGGCCCTTCTAATTGTCACATTTGCCCTTTTACCCTTTTTACTACAAGAGTATTTGATTATGTTTTGGCAAAATAAAATTATTTTATTAAGCATAATCAAATATATATTTATTTTTCATCAAAATATTAAAATAGTTTTTTTCCAAATACTCTTTTCTATAATTCATTAGGCCATTTTTCAATTTTTTCATATATATACATTTATATTATATTTTATTATTATTCTTACAATAAAAATAATTACTCAATTTTATTTTTACCCCCAAAATTCAGTAAAAAAATATCAATTTGATTGATGCAATAAAAAAATTGTTTCTTCCCAACCATAAACAAACATACCAACACTCTTTAAAACAAATTTTTGACTATTTTTCAAAATATAAATAAGCATCTATCATATTCCGTAACACAACTTTTATATTCTCCAATTTCACTCCCAAAATTTATTATCTCAAAACATACAATACAAATTTAACATACAAAACATAACCAAATATTACCTAAGGGCCCATTTTGGTTTTATTTTCATTTTCATTATTTTCAAAATGTTGGAAAATAGTTAGTAGAAATAAATTGAAAATGAGTTTGTATTTGAATAGATTGTTAGAAAAGTAATGATTAAGTTGATTTTAATAGATTATAGATAAAAAAGAGATATAAATAATGGAATAAAGAGAAAGAGAGACGATAGATAAGTTATTGGGAATATATTTTGAAAATGAAAATGATGTTAAGTGAATATATGTAAAAAATGATGTATTTCATTTTTAGAATAGTAGAAAATGCGAAAATAAGCTTTGAAAATGAAACCAAACAAACCCTAAGCCCCCATTTGAATTTATTTTCATTTTCATTTCCAGTTTCCAGCATTTCTAAATTGGTGGAAATTAGTTATGTGATGTGATGTGAAAATGAAATGTGTTTGGATGAAATGTTTGGAAATATAATGATTGTGTTGGTTTTAATAAGTTGTAGGTAGAAAGAAATAGAAATAATGAAATAGAAAAGAGAAAATATATAGGTTATTGGAGAATGTGTTTTGAAAATAAAAATAAAAATGATATTGGGTGGAGATGTGTAAAAAGTGATAATTTTTATTTTTAAAATAGTAGAATTTGTGAAAATAGGGTTTGAAAATAAATCCAGACAGGCCCTAAATGTTTGGACGAAATTGACTTTTAAAATGAGTATAATTAATACACAAAAAGAGTTAAAGATACATATACTATTTTGATTATTTGAACTTAACATTATGTCATCAACTGGGTGGAAGTTAAATGTATATACATCTTTTCATTTTTCTCCGGAGAAGTCCAAGATTTACGGAAATATATCTTTATTAAATTTCAAAAATATATATCTAAATTTCAAGTTTACAGAGATATGCTTATTCATCTTTATTCAAAATAATTGAAATTCATTTCTATTAAATAGTCAATAAAGAGTTTAAATTTAAAAAATAAAAATAATTTTAGATATATAATATCTTTGTGTGTTATTTGTACTAATTTAGTATGCGAGTTTGCAAAATTTAATTCCTG
The DNA here is from genome assembly GCA_014898725.1 of Jacaranda copaia. Classification (NCBI taxonomy): domain Eukaryota; kingdom Viridiplantae; phylum Streptophyta; class Magnoliopsida; order Lamiales; family Bignoniaceae; genus Jacaranda; species Jacaranda copaia. Next base: position 1,112,363 of record JACGDI010005280.1, on the reverse strand, counting down.
AATTTATTAATTATTTTTTCTATAATATAAAAAAATATCAAAAACTATGTAAATGCAAAGACAAGTGTTACTTTCATTAGTATAGGGCGTGAGCGAGACTTGTCATATAGTTGTGGGGCTAAAACGTATTTAACCCACAATTTTGAGGGGAGGAAGAGCCGCGGTCGGTAAGCATTAATTGAACGTGCCAAAAGTGTTGCTCAATCAAACAAGAAAGAGACGAGTAACATTTTATCTCAATTGATATTTAACTTTTTATTTATTTTAAAAATATATGTCAAATTTATATGGTTCACAGAATCACAATCACAATCACAATTTATTCTAAATAGTTTTAATATATATATATATATATGTAAAATGAAATAAAAAACTAAGTAAAATAAATTAAGTATTTGAACTAATCATCCAGTATGAACTTTTTTTAATTTGTATCCTATAAATTGGGAGTTTGCTATTCTCGAACGTACGAAGTTTTTTGGGAGGCCATCCTCCTCCTCTTCCTTTGTGCCTGCTCATGTTGTGTTATTTATTTATTTAAGTAAATTACAAATTATTAAATTATATATATTATGATATCGATAATATTTCAATTATATATGATATTAAAATCATATTTTAATTTCACAAATTATAACCATATCTGTAGCATGGAATTATTCTTACTTTACCTACCAGAATTTAGCTGCCAGCGTTGCCAGGAATCAGAGAATTGGCATTCTTGAAAAATGAAAATGACTTATGCAACAAACAGTGAATATTCCATTTCCAAACAGAACTAACAAATAATAAAGGCATCTAGAAGATCAAAAAGGAAAAGAAAAAGGGAAAAAGAGGGAAATTAAAGCCATGTGAAAGAGTTAAAAGTTTTCCAAAGAGCTTTAAAGGCAGGGTAGCATGGCACAAAATGTTGGTAGTTATACTGGTAAAAAGAGAGGAGATTTAGTTGAAAAAACAATTAATTTAAACAAATTCATCAAAACTTGGAAACATTAGTCCACTATATATATATATATATATATATATATATTTGTGTGTTAGGAACGGATTCAAAAATGAGAGTATGAGAGGCAAAAGTTATAAAAATATGGAAGTTCAAATACAAATTTTATAATTTACGAATTTGAAATATATGTTCTTCATCGAATTTGAGTATAGCGATATTTTATATCATAAGCTTCATCGATAATCAAAATAATAGATTTTTATTAGTATCTTCTCAATATAAATAATTAAACAATCGATTAAAGTAATCTTCTATTTTATATTTTACCCTCTTTTCATATAATTACAATGGATAAAATTCTCATTTGTAGCTATTGAAAGACGAAAAATAAAAAATAAAAAATATTCACTTATTCTTATCCCTTTGTTTCAATTTATTTCAATCTTGCTGAAGTCAAAAAAATGAATTTTGGTTGTTTTGCTAGTTTCTCATGAGCTTTTTTTTGCTAAACCCTTACAAAGTTTTTTTCATGCAAATAAAATGAAGTAACTAGACAGATCTAGCCTAATTTTTTTCATTTGATTACTTGATTGTTGATATGAAGTTAAAATTTTATTCAAATAGGTAAAAATTAAATTAATTAATTTTATTTTTTATTGTTAATTTAATTTAATTTAATTCAATGTATCTAAACAATCAATTTTCTATTTAAGGCTCAATAAGAAAAGTTAAATTTTTTAAAAATTAGTAAATGGTAATAAAAAATTAATCCTTTTTAATTAATATTTAATAATCTATTATTCTGAAATATAAATTAATTAAATTAATTATTATAAATAAATTTATTTTATTTTATTTTATTTTTAAATACATGTACATATCAAAAATTTATTATTTTTAACCTCTCATATTATACGAGAAACTTATATTATTGAATCATAAATTACCCAACTATACATACGCGCACAAGATAATATATATAAAAGTGTGCGTGTGTGCGCGTTTGTGTGGCTGGTGGTGGGGGGATCCGTCGATGGGGTGCGTGTGCGTGTGCGTGTGCGAGTGATTTACTCGGAATGATAGAAGAAGCTACTTTTTGGAAGCTTTCTGTCTCTGGTGATGAATCATCTCATATGTTATTCTAAATTGACATAAAAAAAGGTAGGTCAATGACTAATAATTCCGTAATTAATATTAAAAATTTATAATTTTAATTCTGTAATTTAGTTAATAAGTGATCCTATAATTAGAGAATATTTGAGTAAGCTTATAAGTTTCTCAACAAATCTTTATAAAATGTTTTAGAACTTATGAGTTGATAAAAAGTATTCAGTAATTTTTTTAAAAAAAAGTTTATAAGATTTTAAAATAAGATGTTGAATTTATAATTTTTTTTAAAAAAAAATAAAGAGACCCTAACTTATTTTTAAAATCTTAACAAGCTCATTTATTTTTATTTATTTTGATTATAAAATTGTTATTATTAATATTTTATAAACTCTAAAATCTTATTTTATCCAAACATTTCAAGAACTTATTTTAAAAATAAAATCTAACACCTTATAAGTTTAAAAAATATCTTATAAGATATAAAAACTTATAAAATATTTTAAATAAGTTTAGCCAAACATCCTCTAATTCTCATTGCATTAATTCGTTGTTGATGATTACTCTTATATATATGATAACTCTTCTACAAATGATTTATAAATAATTCATTGCACTTTCGACGACACATGGCTACGGCTTAATATTTAATAATTTTTTTGTTTGTTATATTACAAATTATATTTATTATGAGAAACTTATAACTATTATTTGTAACAACAACTACAAAACTAATTTTTTAACAATTTGTCATAGAGAATATCTAAATTTTTAGTAATATGATTCATTTAAGTATATATCTAAATGGATGGCATAGAATTTTTTACTTTCTTAAATGGAGAAAATCATCGAAAGGACAAAAACTTTTCTTTCCACTATGAGGTATGTTTCTGTTTACTATTTTTATTTTTTTTCATATTTTATAACCTATAAATGTAAGTCTCTCAATGAATAAGGTGGAATCTTACCCATGCCTATACCCTAAAATATTTAGATTATAAGACCCAATATTTTATTTATCTTAAAATATTCATACAATGAGACCCGATACCTTACCCTACTCTATATAATTCAATACCCATTGGGCTTAGTTTGTAGAATATAATTTTTTAGTATTTCAATTAATTTTTTCATATTAACATATTTTTTTGACATACGGTAACAAAAAAATATTATTGAAATTTAATTAGTGTATTTATTTAATTTAATTTAATTAATTTTATGCATTTAATTTTATTGTACTATGTGAATAAAATCCAAAAAGATATTATTTTTCTTTCTAAAATCCGAATTAGTGAGTAATATATCATATATTAGTCAACTTTCTTATATTATTGGTCAGATCATATACTAACTCAGTACTATTTTTTAAAAAATTTATATCTTATTGAAAAGTATTTATATTTCAAATTTGACCCAATTCCTTCTTTATGTAGATGAAAAATATTATAAATATTGGATAGCTCTTTTCTCCCTCATGTTTTTTTTTAAATCATATATTTTTTCTATTTGAATTTTACATTTTTCAGTTTTTTCAAATAATTTTTCAACATAAAAAATTTACAATATCACATCAAACTTTAAACTATATATCATACTTCTTTTTTTTTTTTCTAAATTAACTATATGTCATACTTTCTAATAAATAGATTAATCTTTCATCATTATTTTCTTAGATGGTATGGATTGTGGTGGACTCATATTTTATGGGCATATACTATTGATTTTAGAATGCAACAATGAACTAAAGGAAATTGAGACAAAACAATGTGCATGGTGTGAATATATAGAATAAAATATTTAAATATTTAAAAAAATATATGTAAATTATTGAAAGATATATTATTGTGTAAGAATAATTATTATTTTTTATTATATATTGAAAATTTATTATTAGTCTATTTTTAATTTTGGTATGTGTAATTTTTAGATTAATGATTAAATTTGAAAATCAGGATAACAGGTAATTGATGGGTATGAGTCTATTGGTACCCTTGCACATTTTTTAGTTGGCATGGACTTTGGGCTTAGGTATTGCAAATTTTTTTTAGGTTTAAATATAGTAAAATTCATCCATTGACAGATCTAAGAGTCATACTTGAGTAGCTTTACTGATCTCAATCTCATATATATATATATATATATATATATAATTTTGACAAAGGCTTCAACGTTTGGTATAAATGATGTGTCGGTTGTTGAGTAGACGGTGGATAGCATTTTTTCATCGAACGTAAAGTCATCAAAAGATTGAACAGTCATTTCTTAGGCTGAAGAATGTGATGCAACAATTGAATGGACTGGAAAAATGTTATTTAATTAATTCCTTTTTACTGCAGTGAAATCATTTTAATGAATTTAAGATTGTCTTTCATTTTTCAACTCAACATTTGAAAATTTGGGCAGGAGAGTCGTGCCTTGAAAGAATTGATATTGATATTCTCCCATTTCATACAATTCATAATATGCTACTACTTTATTGCATGTTTTTTATTATTTACTTTTTACAATCTCTTTAAATAACACTTTTTTAGTATGCTTTTATGACTCAAAATATTGTCGGAAACATTCACCGAATGAAGAGACACAACAGGAGAAATTTTATTATGTCCTAATGACTCAACATATTAAGAAAACTTCAATATGTGTTCTCCGTACCCACATATTGACTCAAAACATTTCTTGTACATTTGTATGATTTGATTTAGTACATTTTAATGATTCAACATTGTCTGCGATGTCTACTGAATGAAGAAATATGACTGTTCGAAAGCTTTATTACGTCTATTCACTCATATTATCAATATTTTTTATTGATTTGGGAGATTAATAATTAATTGTCCAATCTACAAACTTATAAGATGTATAATTAATTTATGTTGTTCATCGCTTGTATAGAATAGAAAAATATTATACTTCTGCTAACGGATATAATTTTCATCAAATTTTTACTAGGTACTTGATTCTTGTACCAACAACTACTAATATGGAGCATAAAGTACTAGGAAGAGTATTAAGTTATTTTATATGTAATCAAGATTCAATTTGTGTTCGACAGCTATGAGCGCCCACAGGAAAAGATTTTAGGTAACTAGAAAGTCATTTTTCTTTTCTTTTCTTTTTTTTTATTCATTTCATTTTATCTAGAGAGTCCTGTAATGATTTAGTTTAGGTGCTTTCTTAAAAAATAAAACCCAACAACCTCAAACATGATTAAGTGAATTTTTCAAGATCTCCAAAGTTGGCAGCTTGACTTATTGTGTCATGGGAGAAACCTTTTTTGACTTAAAATTCAATGTTTCAACAATAATTGTTATAGCCAGTGGGCTGTAGCTCAATGATATTAGTCTCTCATATTATGTGGAAGGTCTTTTGTTCCATCTAAATTGGCATTGTTGTACATGTTATGTATATTTAATTATATAATTTATACTTTAATTTACTTGATTTGAGAATATAATAATATTAATTTATTAAAAAAATAAATTTTATCATATGTAATATTCTCTCTAAAAAATAATAATTGTCATTAATATTATAATTTAGTTCCTTTTCTAGATTCTATTAATGTTTCTGATGATGGAGTTAAAGTCTAACTCGCCTAAAATTTGGACCACAACTTAATTCATGTGCACGGGACTTTTGGGTCAAAATTGTTAACTATGATGCCAAAATTTTTAGTAAAATTACTTCTTTTTTCTTCTTGATTGAATTAAATATTTTCTTTTTTTAAAAAAAAAAATAAGTTACTAGATACTCCCACTAGGCTTGTCTAGATTTCATCAATTCGAAGAACCCAAATTTGACCGTATAAAAGTATCATTTCATTAGAGCTGGCAAAATAGTCCTCAAATTCATGGGTCCCCAAAAATTTATGAGCAGCGGCCTCATATTTTTAATCAAATAAAATTTGAATAATTTTATCAATATTCAAATTACTTATCGTTTTTTGACCTAATTTATGGGTACCCGCAAGTTACCTGTACATATATTTATATTTTTAAAATCTTTAATCTAACTTTTAATTTTTTAATTTTACAAATAAAAAAATACAATAAATTAATATCCTAGAGTAATATTCTAAATACATAATAGTGTATAACAAAAAATTCTTCTCAAATAGTGATCACTTAAGTAGTCAAATGATGAATAATTTATTGTGCATATTTTCATAAATGTAACATTTTCTTCTACAAGGACAATATTGTTTCAGTGATATTTAAACTTTTAATTCAAATACTTTTGACATGTAATGAGATTTAAATTTAAACTTTTAAATGTGTTATACTTTAAATTTGATGAATTTTGAATACTTAAGTTGTAAGTATCAAACTGCAACATTATTAATATGCTTTAAGTATTTATTCAATTTAATAAATTTATTATTTTTTTAATTTTATTTAATTAATACTTTAATAACATCACACAAATTATGAGGTGGATATTAATTT
>JACGDI010005280.1:1076644-1089578 GCA_014898725.1 Jacaranda copaia | reverse complement strand
GTGGCTGGTCTCCGGCCGATACTCTATTCTGGTTATCTTGTCTCTTAGCCAGTTTGAGGTAACTCTCTACCGGTGAGATAAGGCATATAGCTAGCCATGCCATCTATATATGTATATATGAGCCGATCACTCGGGTTGAAGGAATAATGGTTTTTGTATTGTTTTCAAAAATGGAGAGACAAGGTAGGAGAACTATTAACAATATGTTTTAAGATTTGGTCTTTTGTTCCTTAATTGTATATGCTATTCAAGTTCTCAGCTCAAGGTTTATATTTTGAAACCTCAATGAGAGATAGTGAATTTTGTGATGTCTCATAACTGGTATGAGACGGTGATGGGATGAGTCACCATTAAATTTTGAATAAAACCTTCTCTCACAATTTTTGAAAATATTTATATTTCTACTTATCTCTACTATTTGTAAAATTGTCACCTTGTTGTTATAGCTAAGTTATTTCACTAAGTCATTCAAACTTACGTTGTATTATTATTTCTTTCATTCTTTGCCCCAGATAGAATCACATAACGATGATAGGCTAAACCAAGCAACATGAGATAATGAGGGTGATAGAAGTGTTGAGTGCCATTTAGGATATTTCGATTCAGAATTAGACACTTAATAAATATTGTTGTAGAAGTTAATTATTTTAAAGATTTTGAGGAGTATATTTTCTATTATGGTAAGAGTGGGTGGTGATATAAGGTAGGCAGCACCTCGATCAAAAGTAAACACCTCCTGGCCAGGGCGTTACAGGTGGTATTAGAGCTCTGGTTTGGAGACTTGAGCTATGCTAGGATATAATCCTTCGAATATGAAAGGTTTAATTGGTAAAGAGTAAGTTTGATTTTGGGGTTGAAAGAGATATAGAAGTCTTAGCTAATGGAGATTAAGTATGACTCTAAAATTTGATTTGGACGAGAAGTTTTGGATAATGCTCGAACCGAAGGACATGAAGGGTTATGATTGGGTGCGTAACTAATTTATAATTCGTAGCTCCTAAGGTATCGAGCATGTGACTTTTTTATATTTGGTGAGAATAATACCTCTGAGAAACTACATCGAGTGTGAATTTGTTTAAGAACAATTCAATTAGTATATGAGCTCACAACTGTTTTAGATAAGGTTATTTGGAAAATAGTATGTCAATAACTCGAATCTCCCTTATATATGGAATATTAAGATTAACGAAGGCTAAGGTTGGTATGAAGATTTAGTTAGGATGTGAATTTTTGGGAGATTTCTTAATAATGAGAGAGTAAAAGATTGGTGTTGGGGTGGCCAGCCAATATCTAATCCACTTCTTTTGAAATGTTAAGCCTGTGACTTCATTGGTGTTGGGTAGAGTAGTATTCTCAGTATTAGAATGTTGTGCAAGTATATCTTGTAATAACAGAACTTGAGAAGCAAAGGATCATTTTAAGGTAATTAGCATTTTGTTTCACACATGAGGTTGAGGTCCATACAATGGGTTTTCACAAAAGAACCGATATTTCAATAATGGGATTGTTCAGTATGATCATATTAAGGTATTTGAAAAAGGAACAAAGAATAATTTCCATAAGAAAATCTTTCATGGTAAAGATGACTGTCATGAAGATATGGGCATAATTTGAACATTTGGAAGGTTAGTTCATTAATACTAGAGAAACTCATTGATATGATTATGAAATGATCACAAACAAATGAAAGAGAGGTTAACTATTAGAATGAGATTATTAAAAAATGTAGAAGATATCTATGGTTTGTGAAGGAGTCTGGAAGGAGATGTCAAGTAAAGGTACAAGAATTCAGAAGAAAGGATTTAGAGGAATTGAATGGAAGTGATAAGGTAAGAAGCATTTTGATAAAGTCCTAATTTAGAAAGGATTTGAAGAAGGACAAGGACTACGATTCTTATGAGACATAACCAATCATTGAAACCTAAAGATATAGGACATGTGAATGATAACCGAAGACCACATGGAAGTAAGGAGCCGCAAGTAGATTTTAGTAGCAGAAGGGTAGGATGTTAAGTTACGGTGATTGAATATCAAATGTGATTAGGTAAATGACATCATTAGTAATATATGAGAATTACCTGGAAATGAAATAAACTATTAGGATGACTCCGAATATCTTAACTACCATCAACTGGAGCCCGTAGTTTTGTGGTAACTCCCTTCATAACAAGAGCATTTATTGGAAGAACCATGGAAATACATACGGTATGATAGTGATGAATATTTTATTTGGGATTATCTTAAAGTCAAGCCGTTACCCTTAAGTATTTAGAAGGATTAGGGCACATAGACAGTTAAAGGAATTGTTTAAATTTAAATATCAATCAAGGACCTAGCTCTATATAATTCAGGCTTTATCCCATAGATAGAATCAAAAGATTTGACACATCACTTATGACTGTACCTAGTATATATAAATTTTGCAAACCAGTAATAAACTATACGGATATGTATGGCTCGTTATGAGATCTTAGGTGGTGTTAACGTAAATGACTCCATTACTGGTTATATGAAGTATTACATACGTGAACTTGAACTCTAAGGTGACTTGTGTAAATGTTTATACTTATGGGGGTTGTTGTTGACGACAACAGTGGACTTAAATTTATTATATATTTTTGGGATATGTAATTATGTTAAACTTTCTGGTTTGTACCTACCTAGGCTATTGAGACTTTGATATTGATGATATCATAAATTCTAGGTCAGTAACGTCATTAAGTTAATACAACTTGAGTGAATAGGTAGATTATGGTATTTAAGTGTATGAATTGTCACACTATTTTAAGGATGTTAAGTTTGAATCTAGTCACTTTTGATGTAAGTATCATATAAGTGGAAAACTGCAATACTAATGATTGTATATACGTAATGGTGACTGTTGAGTATCTTTAAATAATCACATAGTAACCTCCCTATTGTTTATAAACATTTTGGGTGAACAATACAAGTTAAATTGATTTAAGTCATCCATTTGAACCAAAATTTTGATATGCCAGAAACTAATGCTGGTTAAAAGTACTAGACGGACACAAATACAGTCACTTGTATCACTATGAGTGGTCATGAATAGATTTTAGTGTTATACGAAGAATCCTTTAATGGGAAATGTATAGAAAAAAAATATGGATACTAGCAACAACCCCCTTATGTCAATTTTAGGAGAAGATTCTGAAGTAAATGAGCCAGACATGGAATCTAATAGAGGCGACATGATGCTTTTATGGTTTATTAATAACCTCAACTAGGTCAGTGAGATTTAGATAGAAATTAAGGAAACATGGGGTGGGAATTCGACTCTGGTGAAACCATATCTCTACAAGTTAACAATAAACACTGCTTTTGAGGAATAGTGACAAACATAACTAACCTCGTAGTTTTGAAGGTATTGTAAAAGACTTCATAAAAAGTACTTCAGGTAAATTCTTGGGTTTCTTATATTGAGATTTATGAAAGAATTAGCAATTAGAATGCCAAAACTTTTGAGAAAAGAATGAGAATTAGATAAGCCTCACTGAATATGGGATCATGACACTTGGCTCTAAGTACATCACTTTGCCCAAGACAAGGATGTATAGTTTATCTTAAGATTGAACTTAGTTGAACTATTCTTAGTTACAAGTCAGTAAAGAAAGCATTGGGAATTACCTCTTGGTTGTAATGCAGGTACTAGGGACAGATATAATGTCATTTGGGTGGTCAAACTCTCACCATAATTGCAAATATGAGATATAAGGTGTTTGATTTACCAGATCTGGCTCTGATAAATCTATTCAAGATAGTTGGTGGATTTCGAGTTTAGGAAAGAGTCATACTACATTCATACTTGGTGTTATAGATATTCACAGGAATATTAGTTAAGCATTAAGTAATTGACTATCAATTAGGGAAAAAGACACATTTAAAGGTATGTGACATCACGAAGAATCATCAAGATACTCTTACTGAGGTCAAGGTTAGAGTCGATTGGGGAGAGCTAAGATACAATTATATCAGAAGTATAGAATCTTAAGGCCCTATCAAATTAACACTAAGAGTGTACTAGGGATTCTTATGATAATAAGTTCATTGATTAACCTAGTTAAGAGAACTGGTGGTCTTAAGGGATGAATAAGGATAGAGGATAATTTTGTGAACTAAGGACCAAAGTTAACTTATGCTAGTTATCGTTTTTCCTATAGAATGTACCCAAGAGTTTCATATACCCATGCCAGCTAAAGAGATGGTTATGAAGAAATGATTACACATATCATAAGGGATTTGAGTGTAGGAACGAGAGTGATCCATTTGAGATATAGAATTCGCTATTCTGGGTTGTCTCACTACATTAGGGTTATGCATATTAATGAAGGAATTTCTTGAAAAATATGATTGTAGTATATCAAGTTAAAGCACCACCATTTGAATCTAAAGGGCGAGAAGAAATAGAAGGATCGTACGGAATCTAAGTCCTGAGTTTTGGAATAAACCAATCCTTACCTTATAAGATACCAAACCTATGATTCTTTAGGAGGAAATGGGACTTTGATGTACCAATGTAGAGGTCACAATAAGTTGAAAAAGATTGAAGGATATGTCATGAGTACATACGTCTTAGGCTTTGGTAATACATGTCAGATGTGATCTTCTTAGGGCTATAGGTTCCTTGATCTAAAAAAATTGAGAAAGGGTCTAGCCTCCGAATAAATGGAGAGGTATGGAAAAATTTTGAGGATTAAGGAGATAGATGAATCGTGGTAGTAGTTTTATCCATCTTTACGAAACCTAAAGAAATACCAAGCATGTTTATACTAAAAAGGAGTATAAAAGCATTTAGGAGTAATTTTATAGGTACTAGAAAGGCTCGAGATGTAAGACGAATGATCTTGTTGAACATGAAACATAGAATATCACTCGAAACATTTGATAAGAATGGGAGATTCGCGTGAGTATGTATAATCGAAAAGATTGCAGTAATGGTTTCTACCAAGAAGGATTCCTATCTTCATGGCAAGTAGGAGATACTCAAAATAGGAGAAAGAAAATGTGGAACCAATTGAGCGGAAAAGAATAGGCATCCTCAACAAAATTTTTCTTGGGAATAGCAAAATGATATGTGATGACACTATGAGATCTTTCATACGGCAGATAAGAATCTGGGGACTAGATTCTCTTAGGGGGGAAATGTAACACCCTAAAATTTAAAATCATAAAATATTATAAAATGTGGAATCAATAAATTTAGCTCGATTAATTTTAGGTTGATTTAACTCCAATTTAGAATTAAAATATTTATAATCAAGGGTTTGAATCGCAAATAAAAGAAGGACTTATTTGCATGAAATTATAAAGTTTTGAGGGTCAAAGTGAGACAAATAAAAGTTTAAGAATTTAAAAATAAATTAGTTTGGGCCTAATTGATCAAAATTAAGAAATTTAAGGGGTTAATGTGCAAGAATTACAAATAGAAGGATTCAATTGAAGACTGTGGACCAAATTGAAGGTGGTTAAGAAGTCTTGGGGTAAGATTGAAGTCGGTCAAGAAATGCTGGGGTCAATTTGTAAGAAGCTGAAAGTTATTTCTATATATACAATTAAGGACAAAATTTCTTCAAATTTTCAAAAGCCCACCCAATCTTCCCCCAACGTCGATTCTCCTCCATTTCTATTCAAAACCAAAAACCAAAGGTACCGTTAACTTTCTCTCAGCTTAAGGAACACAATGGTACCAAGAACAACCCAAAATAACTGACAAATTGCTGGAATCTTCAAGCGCGAAGAAGCTCTGAGGCGGAGGTGATGGGTTGCCGGTTTCCAATAACATAAACGATGAAAGAATAGGTAGGTTTTGACGGGCTCGTTAAGAGAAATATTTCGATACCATTTAATTGAATTTTCAACAACTGAAGACGGAGTAATTGAGATGAGAAAATGGTGGCAACGCTAAGGTTGTAGTATTGGTTCTCACCTAATTCGCCAGCAAGGAGGCGGCAGATGAAGAAATTGATTTAGGGGTATTGATGGGCTCGTTGAGATGCATTAGTTCGTCTAGGCCGTTTGCACCGAAGTGGCGGCGACTGGCGGGGACCAACGACGAAGCGATAGCAAACGGGCAGAACATGTGAAATCTAATTCCAGACTTGTCTGGGCTATTCTCGACCAATGACCGAATTTTGATTCGACTCAATTTGAATAAATTTCAATAATAAAATTTTAATTCGATTAAACTATTGAATGTAGTTAGATTTCAGATTGAGGTATGACTTTGGCATGAACTGAGACCACTAAATTATAGTTTAGCCTAAGTTGTGGATTAATCTTATTAAGTCAAGATAGTTAAATTGTAGTCAACTCAAGTTGATAATTTAATGTTATAAGTGTTGAGCTAAGCATTAATTGTAAAACCCAATCTTGATAAGTTAAGGAGGATATATTTATATTGTATCCTTGGACCTAATAACAAAACATGTTGTAAACTAAATAGGATTATATTCAAAATGTTGGGATGAAAATAAGTTATCAGATTATTATTGAGACCTTCCGTAAGATTTTAGCAATCAATTTACCAACATGTCAAGTTGAGGAATATGATAGGTAATTGTCTTGCATTTTTGTATGACATGAAATTTGAGAATTATGACTGAACAGTTAGAGTAATTGAGGAACTTTAGGAGAATATTTGAACGTGTTAAGAATTATGATTTAGATATCGTAATCAGTATTGGGTTTAGATTATTTACTTTGAATTTTAAATCAATTGGGAAGCAAGATTATGAACTGTTTAAACATCTAAGCATTATTAGGACTATGTCAGAATACCTTTGAGTTGATAAAAATGTTCATTATATTTATAGTTGAGATCCGAGAATTGATAAAATTATAACTCAAGTTATCTTATCACAGTTCTCGGGCTAACTAGGAAGCCATGACTTGAGCAACCACGAGTAGGAATTCTTTTACATTTATTAGGTGAGTTTATACTTAGTAGTGCGGGATTCTTTGCTGGGGAAAGAATATAGATATTTGTTACTATATCTTGTTTATTTGCTTTCTTTCGATTTCTGTGTTAAAAATAGTATTCTACATCGCCCTTCCATATTGAGCACTTATGTTATCTTTAATTGACATTGTTTTATCTTAAATTAGCAATTGTGTTGAGGAAGCTGAAATGATTTCGAAATATATGTTTAATTGCCATGTCATCTTGGAAACCAGCCTGGTGCTGAGTTAATTTTATGGCAACATGGTGACTTGATTTGTGCTGTAAAATACTGTTGAGCATTGATTATTGGTCACTAATATTGAATTGATTATTGATACCTTTGGGGATGGGCCCTAGGATCAATACCGAAGATGATGGGGCGGTATGGATCGACGCTAGCTAGTCTTCGATTAATACCCTATTTTGGTTATCCTGTCTTTTAGCCAGTTGGAGGTAATATCTATGAGCGAGATAAGGCATGTAGCTAGCCATGCCATCTGTATGTGTATATTCGAGCCAATAACTCGAGCTAGAGGAATAAGGGTTTCTGTATTGTTTTAAAAAATGGAGAGACAATGTAGGAGAACTATCAACAGCATGTTTTGAAAAGGTATTATGGATTTCATTTTTAGTATTATTTAATTCTGTCTTTTGTTCCTTAACTGTATCTGCTATTCAAGTTCTCATCTCAATGTTTAAGTTTTGAAACCTCAGCGAGAGATAGTAAATTTTGTAAAGTCTCATAACTGGTATGGGACGGTGATAGGATGAATCACCCTTAAATTTTGAATAAAACTTTCTCTTACAATTTTTGAAAATATTTATATTTCTACTTATTTCTACTATTTGTGAAATTGTCACCTTATTGCTATGGCTAAATTACCTCACTAAGTCATTCAGACTTATGTTATATTGTTGTTTCTTTCGTTCTTTGCCCCAGATAGAATCACGTAACGAAGATAGGTTAACCCAAATAACATGAGGTAGTGAGGGTGATAGAAGTGCTGAGTGCCATTTAGGATATTTCGATTCAAAATTCGATACTTGATAAATGTTGTTGTTGAAGTTAATTATTTTGAAGATTTTAAGGAGTATATTTTCTGTTATGATAAGAGTGGTGATATAAGGTGGGTAGTACCTCGGTCGTAAATAAGCACCTCTTGGTTGGGATGTTACATTCAATCGTTTGATCAAATAAATTATTTTTATTTATTAATTAAATAATTATTTTTAGACAAATTCAAAAGTAAAATTAAAATACTTAACAATCATAATTATCTTTTAACATCATGATATACTTAAAAAATTTACAACTTATTTGCTGCGTAGGAAATAGATAAAACAAATATTTATGTAAAATGTCATATCATCACTTCTTTATCAAAGAGTTGGAAGTTTGAGAGCTAAATAATTATAAATTAATTGATATGCAAGTCCTCAATTTATCAAATTTTTAAAATTCAATTATTTTTACAATAATATTTTTAGATATGTAAAATACTTTTAGATAAAATTATATATATAAAATATGACAAATAATTTCATTGAAGAATATGTTTCAAATACAAATAATCACTTCCTACAACAACTGTAAACTGTAAACTTTATTTTTATATTATTAAATTTAAATCATTGTAGTTTTTTTAATTATCAATATAAAAATGGAGAACTCTTTTTCAAATATTTGAAATAATCTTTTATATGGGATGCATATATAGTTGACATAGTTGAAAATTTTTGGAAGTTTGATAAATGACCATTTAAATAGCAAATGATATCAATTTTTATATTTTCAATATATTTAATAACACTATTTTTATAATTATATCACACACATTTATTTTAATATTTTTTAGTATAATAATTCATAAAAATATTTTTACAAAGATTATGATATGAGATTGGAAATTTTTGACTGAAAATAAGTATCCATTTAATTATTTGTAATTTTACATTCTAATTATAAAAGAAACTTATGGGAAATTGATATTTTTATTTTAAACTAAATACAAAAAATTAACTTATTATTTTATTCATGTACATAATATAAGTTAATTAATAATTTCAAAAACAATAAAATAACTACATATATAAATAAAAATTGATAAATTTTACTTATCAAAGTTATATTTAATATTAAGAGATATTTTAGCTTATTAAAATTATATGCCACAAACTACTTATTGAATCAATTGTCAAATAATTAATAACCTAATGTAAACTATTTTCATAGATAATGTAAGAAGATATTATATTAATCTATCAATAAATATTTAATATTTAAAATTCTCAAATGTCATGAAAATTGTAACTATAACTTTCACATTATTAAGAAATCATACTAAAAAGCTCTATATTATAAAAAATATATATTTACTTATTTATCATATCAAAATATGTATGTATAAATACAAATATCTAATGTAAAAACCATCTTCAGTAAAACACTTTGCACTATTTGTATTTTCTTAATTCTTTTATTTATTTTTTTAAATTTTATCATTTTATAAATTCGTGTATAATTTATAAACTTAGAGTGAGCAATTCTTGATACATACAACTTATTTAAGTATAAAGTATTTTCAAACATAACATTTTTAATTGAAATATTCATATTATTTTACTTCATGTTTTAATCACATGAAGTAAAATAAATATAAATAAATTATTCAATCATATAGTCATTTTTGGTGCATCACACCGAGTACATACTAATATTACATTAATTGATAAATTCTTGAATTTGAATTTTTAACTCATTGTGGAACTCAATTTTTGCGTAAACATACCATTTATTCTCACCATCATGTATTTTCTTGATGTAAATCGTTGGATCTTTCACCCATTATGGAATTTAAATAATGGGTTTCGTTTGAGTTAAAATTGGATTTAGGGATGTCAATTGAAATTGGATCTATCAACATTTATATAGGGCCGCTAACACTGGATTTTAAATGAATTTAAATCTGAATTTAATTATCAAAATTCATATTCAAATTTAACCGATATTGTATAAGATTGTTGTTAATTAATACCAAATTAGAATTCAATAAATATCCAAAATTTGATTAAAAAAAATTCAATCTGATTTAATATTTTTCATATTCTTTTGGATTGTACAGAAATATTGTATTTATAAAGTAAATTTACATTATATTTGAATGTTTTAATATTTTTTTATTATATATTAGTTCAAAGTTAAATATTTAAATATTAAAAATCCTATTTTATATTATATTAATACATAAATGAGCTATTATGCATTATTACTAGCATATGCCCGATGCGATGAAAAGAATTTTAGTATTGAAATAATTTATTATATAATAATATTTATTTTATTTTATGTGATTAAAAATGACTTGTAATTATTTTTAATATTTAAAAAAACAAAATCTATTACTAATTAAAGAAAATAATATGAATATTTTAATTTAAAGGTACTATGTTTGAAGATAATTTGTATTTAAATAAGTTGTGGAGTACGAAGAATTATTGACTCCAAGTTTATCAATTATACAAAAAAAATTTAAATGATAAAATTTAAAAAATAAATGAAAGAATTAAGAAAATAAAAGTAGCAGAGAATATTTAACTAAATATGCATTTTAAATTAGATATATATATATATATATATATATATTTGTACATACATATTTTGATATGATAAGTAAGTAAATAATTTTTTAAAATATGAAGTTTTTTTATATGATTTTTAATGATGTGGAAGTTACATGTACATTTTTCATGACATTTGAGGTTTTTAAATGTTAAGGCAATGTTTGGATATGAATTATATGTTTTGGATTATATATTTTGAGAGAATGAGTTTTGAGAGTGGGTTTGGGGAATTTGAAATTTGTATTGGAGAATGTGATATATGTTTGTTTATACTTTGAAAATAGTAAGAAAATTATTTTGAAAAATTTTGGTATGTTTATTTATACTTTGGGAGGAGATAAATTTTACTGTAACAATCAAATCAATGCTTTTTTGTTAGATTTTGAGGTTGCAATTGAATTTTAGTAATATTTTTTACTATGATAATAGTAATAAAATATTGTGATAAGTAAATATATGTATATGTGATGCTTGGTAATGATACTGATATAATTTTGAAAGCATCGGTTGAATGATGTTGAAGTTTAAACTATTAGTGTGGCACCCCACTTAGGATAATCCCAAAGTTGAGATGTCACCTGTTCAGACTTAAATCTTAACCCATAAATCAAACAATAGGGCCATAATGACTTTTCAAAACATGTCAGAGATAGTAATTGACTTCAACTTAAACAACCTCAACAGAAGTACTATACACATACCATTAGGGTCCCATAACATTCATCATAATATTTTCTTACTGCATATATTAATTCAATTATGCATATCACAACATCTTTAAATTATAACAAAATGCCCAAGTGTACACATAAACATATATAAACAACTATTCTATTATGAAATGTATTTGCCGACCCAAGCCTGTAGTCCAAGTTCATCACTTAATCCTATCCAAGGAAATCAAAGATAAAACAAGAGAGTAAGTCCAAAAGACTTAGTGAGGAATAATCGTAATAGTAAGTAATAGGGATCTGTCGAGGAAGAATCAATCCAACAAATCATAAATTAGCAGTTAGATTAGGATACAGGCAGTCAGGATTAAGTTACAAACAAATCGGATTTCAAGCAGTTAGGACAAGTTTAGCAAATAGGCATTATCAAATTCAAAGTTACTAGTAGGTACTAGCTTGAGAGTTGTAACCTTCGGCTCAAACGGCTTGGAATCGTCTTAACCGGATCAGTTGGGAGGAATTGCAGTCAGTTTGTTCAGGGAACAACCCAGGATTATCTCAACCGAATTCGTTCACAAGGGAATACAGTTGGCTCGTTTGGCTAGGACAACAGCCTATTCTAGACCAGGAAACCACACCGTCTTTATTACTTCATAAGCAGAGTACAGATAGATCAAGATACAGTTAAGTAAAATAGATTAGATTATAGGCAATCAGGATATAGTTAGGTAAAATAGACTCAATAAACAGATGCATTTCAACAAATCATAACAGGAGATGTGTACTAGATATTCCTTATTCTGTTCAGTCAATCAGTCAGTTAGCTTGGTACATAGTAGATGCCTAAGAGTATCCTTAGCATATCGCTGATGCATAAAAGTATCCCTAGCACATTATTGATACCTAGGAGTATTTCTAGCATATCACTAATACCTAGGAGTATCCCTAGCATATCACTGAAACCCAAGTATTCCACTGGGATTAACACTCAGCTTAACAGTCTCCAGTCATATATCAAGGATCAATAACGGATTACCGGCAAGGCAAAACACAGACAGATAAATAGATAATCGAATATTAAAAGATAACATATTAGTAACAGATAACAGAACAGTCAAATAATAGAAAGGTCAAATAATAGAATGATAACATATAGCAGAAGAGAGCTCTAGGCCTTAGAATAGACAAGATAAGCTCTTATTAGAAGCATAGTCAATAGAAAAACCTCACAAAGGTATGCACAGCAATTTATGGATAACAATTGAGATCTTAGGCACATCAAAGATGTCAATAATCAAGATGCAGTACAGTACAAAAATCAGTTTAACCCTTTCCGAGTTTATCAAAATGACAGATAAGTATAATCAAGTGCTAGATTGGCAGATCCACACCTCTGTAGCCTCAAAAAATGCAATCATAGCCTACTAGTTCGTGGGACCTAGCCCCTCGTCACCTAACCAAAAGAATGATTCATAGTTAAAATCCTCATTCAACCATAATAACCCTTAGTAATTATGATCTTACCATTAACGGTCTAAAATCAACAGCTACCCGATGATGGTAGTATTAGGGTTCACTTAGCATAAACATTACAAAATTGCTAGTTACATTGGTCTCGATAAAGGAATATAATAAGATCTTCAATCATCTAGTTGATCTTGCAATAATATACTAAATCAAT
>JACGDI010005280.1:1054663-1070356 GCA_014898725.1 Jacaranda copaia | reverse complement strand
TATAATTATTCAATTATTTTATAATTTATATTTTTTATTAATAATTTTAGTGTAATTTTGCAATTTTATTACTTGAGGTTACTTTTGTTATTTTCATAAAAACTTCATGGGTATTTTTGTTATTTCATATTGTTAATGTCATTTTAGTCTTTGTGTATTTTTTTTTGTTTGTTTTTTTATATGTTTAATCGAGGATAATATAGTCATTTTACAAAAATCATTTGACTTAACGATTGACCGTCAGCGTCAAGAGGATATTTGTAAATTTTTGAAATTTTGAATCTTATTGTAATTAGATCAAATTTCATGGCTCCGTGTAACTAACTATCTATATATATATATATATAAACCATCAAGACAAGCAAGCAGGCAGAAAGCATGAGACCACAATAGACATCTTTTGGCTTGGTGGGACTTTAGTTCCTGAAAATTGCCAATTAATGTTTGCAAGGAAAAGAACTGGTTCAATTCAAAACCTACAACCTTCATGCCTTACGCAAATGATGACAAATTTGAAAAGGGAAAAATATATAGTAGCTACTTCAATGCGGCTACATGCCGGTGTCTTTCCAGTCAAACAAGACTTCAAAACAAGTTACATCTTAATGTATTATATTTCTTTAGTAATTTTTTTTTGGGGGTGTTACTCCGTCAATTTTTACATCAACATATCAATAAATAGGTTTAAATTAATAAATAATAAAATGATAATACTTGTATCTACGTCTAAAGCAACGCTCATGATCAAAACCACATACTTTTAGACCATAGAAATTTTAACTTTTTTATCTTGAAAAATGCCTATGCAGCACAATTAATTCTTATAGTTGATATGATATAGTAATATAAAATTTTACTTAAAAAAAATTAGAGTAGCGTGTAGTTGAATCAATCGCTATGAGTTAATACTTGTCTTATTATTAATTAGATTAGGTTACTCAATAATTCAAACTGGAGCAAAAACAAAACCATCTCTCTCAAACTCTCCCTCATTACATCTCTTGAAATGACATCCTCAATGTCCCTTAGGTTTTAATACTAAAATTCATAGTATATTTGTATCAAGTTATATCAATCCTTATATCATGGTTTGGACTTTGAAGATTTGCCTCCTGTTCAAACTACATCTTACTTTAAATTAAAACATTATCAGCCAGTTTCGAAAGTATTATTAAGAATTTCATTGTACAGTTTTTTTCATTAATTCTTGAAAATGAAGCTCCCTAATTTTGTCTCTCAATCGTAAAGCAATGGCGTTTTCTTCCCTGTTCTTCTTGTCGGATCTTGAATTGATGATCCAAAGTCTAGTCCTCGTTGTTCACGAGCTGTGTATTGGGCCCCTTCTTACATCTTGCACATTGTGTACTTGTACAAGAAATTGCCTGTATTTTAGGACTTTGGATTTATTCTCTACATGGCGAGTATTATTGTAATTTTTATTGGTGTTTATATCGATAAAATAAAAAAGTTGTGGTTTTTATATATGATTTTGGACAATTTTCACATTTTGAACTAGTTTTTAGGGTTAAATTAGGCCAAAGGTCCACTTTTTAATATGCTTTAGTATGTTTCTAAAATCATCAAATGTTCTATCATTTGCACTCTTTCATTTAAGTTTACGTTGGACCAACTAGACTTGATTCAACCTAACATATGAGTAATCTAGACATTTGGTTGAAGATCGATGATGACAATCTTTTAAATTGAGACACACCAGCGACATGTTACTCATTGAATGACACATAATTGTAAATACTTCAATTTATAAGTACCTATTATCTTTTTTTCTTTCTTTTTCAATCATTTTATTGCCTTGAGTATCACAAAAATTTTACTAGAGTTGACTTAAACTAGTTCAATTAATTTTCAAGAATTATTAATTTAGTGGTATATTAATCATATAATAAAGGATATTTATGCGATATGTAGAATTCAATTTCACTAGGTCCATGTCGGAGACAACAAACTAACCGTTACACCATCAATCGTGCAAGTCGCTGCTTGTGTGACAAAGAATTTCATTGCACAATTAGAGTTGTTATCGGCCTATGAACTCCCTTCATTCTTTCAAGTTAGAATCTTAAAAATCAATGTACAATTTCATAAGGGTTTAGGAATTTTATTAAGAGATGTTAACTGATTGTTATATTTTATTTTTCGTGTTATAAATAAATGTTAAATGTATTGAATATTTTTCTTGATAAAAATAATTACTATAGATTAGATGCATTCAGAAATGTATTTTTCAAGTGCAATATATGATAAAATAATCAAAATTATGAATTAAAATTAATCGCACAAATCCCTTATTAAATTGCTGCATTATTTTCTGTACACACTTACATCTTTGAATTTCTTCACGATATTAACCTAGTTAATCTCGAAATTTTAGAAGGGGTTTAGCATAATGACAACATGATTATGTTTAATTTAATGAAGGCAATTTTATAACAAGTTTGGTAAGTTCTCTCCCCCCCCTTTTTTTTTATGGGTTTTCTTAATTGAGAGAGCAAAATATATGGTAGAATATATAAAATAAAAAATAAAACCAATGCGTTGCAATCATCCACACACGTGCGCCGGTCCCACGTGCAAACCCCATTGTCTGCTTGACCAGTCCCTCAATGGCCATATGTCGGCATCACTTTCCAACACCAATCTCTCTCAATTCTTATTTCAACCAAACATGGCCTCTCAATGTAATTAATTATTATATTATGTAAAAATTAATCCATAAATTTTATTTATTTAATTATATTTGTCGAGTTGAGCCAGATTCTATAAATTTGGCCATTTGTATGTGCAACAGTTGGCCTTGTCCAATAACCAATAATATTTTAAATACGGTTTTTTTTTGGAAATATATAAATAAAAGAATAAAATTAATTTATTTAATCAAATTAACTTTATTTTGGTTTTTGGTTTCCTTAAAGTTAAGCTGGTTGTCACGTTTGCCTCCCACTCATATCTGATACCCTTGTTGTAAATATGCATACAGACAAGAATTATTTTATTGTGGCAAAAAATGGAGTAATAAATATTTTTTTAATTTTTCAATTGATCATAAATTATTCGGAAAATGATGTTAAATTTTTTAAAAAATAAAAAATAAAAGTATAAAAATACAATTTTTTTTAAAAAAAGAAATATTCGTTTGGCTTGCTTCTTATAAAGACTTAAAATGATTCTTTTTTTTTTTTAATTGATGGTAATTATTTCATGTGACAAAGAAAAAAGGGAAAAAGGACAATTCTAATTGTCAGCCACTGAAGAAGACCCTTATTTCGTCGTCTTGTCAGAAAATTACAAATGGGCGCTGCCATGGCTGGTGCCGACGTGGAACCACGCCAAGTGGGGTTATCTTATGGTACATTACATTATTCATGCACCCGTGCGGCGTGTTAGTAGCTAAAATCTTTCGTCCCATTCACGTGCACCTCCTACCGATTATTATGCTCATAATTGTAATTCATCAAAACTATAAAAAATTAGTTAATTATAATAAATATGATGCAATGAGTTTTGAACAAGATACATGCTTGAATAGTTTGTATTGACACAATTTTTTATTTATAAATGAGAAATTTCGAGGCGAATTTTATTATTGCTGCATTACATCCTATTATAATATTAGAAAAGAAAGATCATTTATACTCATAAATGATGATTTTAATATTGCTAAATCAAATTATCAAAATTTGATTTATGAATAATAACTCTATAAATATTTTTCTTATCCCATTAATGCATTCAAAGTATATCATCTGCAATTTTTTTTTCATTCAAGCCTCTAAAATAACATGATGTTGCATGGAATAGGATTCGTGATCATTTTCGTAAGCCCTATCTTCAAAGGAGAGAGATAGCACGCTTTCTTCAATCATTCAAGCCGAATTAAGTGAGATCAAGACAGCAAAAGAGATCTAAAATTTTAAGCATAGCCATCCAACCCATATCACAGCATTCATGATTGCCGATACCATTCACAATTGAGCTGAAACCATTTATGGTTGACGATGTTGAGACGTTGTTGGTTGATAAATTTCATAAGTCAAATGATTCTATGACAAACAATATGCAACACACTCGATCCACTTGTAGTCGCGATAGAATGGGTGTGTTGCACCCAATTCATCATATATAGAGTCACCCTCAGAAGCCTTATGCTGCTAGTGTCTTGATGGCTCGTCTCAACGAGCAGATATAATGAAATGTGGGTTTATGCTTTTAGAATGCTCTCCTATAAAGTTATTGCTTGAGTAAAAAAGATTATTAATTAAATGCATTATTTAGCTATAGAATCGATATTTATACTTGTTATTGAGATGACAATGGGTTTCGATAAGACCCGGACCCATCCTGGATCCACCTTTCATGGGGCGGGTTTTGAAAGCATAAACAAGGATTAGGGCGAGTCTCAGGTTTTCATTTTTAAACTAGGGCCTCCCCTAATCCGACCTACTAGATACTATATAATATTAATTTTATTTATAATATGTATATTTTATGTGGTGTGTATTCATATATATATATATATGAAAATATATGAATATTACATATATGTTCTATATAAACATAATAATATTGTCATAATAAATAACTTATACATTCAATATGTATATGTATATGTAAGTAATAATAATGTTTGCAATTTATCATTTTTTAAAGACCAAAACATGCATATATAGACATTTAAATAATAAATTTTTTTGTTAATAATATTATTATCTTCATATTATGAAGTTATAATGATGTTATTTTTCAAAAAAGAAATATTTTTAATTTTTTAAAATATTTTAAATGGGTCTAATGGGTCCAACTCACTGAATAAAGATTCGGGAGCGGGAAGAGTCTCAAGTCCATAAAAATCTTGATGGTATGGGTCTTGGTTTTGTCAAACTTGCCCCAGACTTGTTAGGTCTTTGGTGGAATTCAACATATTTTAATTATGGTCCATCTTAAGCGTGCTTGATTAGAAGGTCTAGTGGCTTCTTTTGTTTAATTAATTAAATTTTTTATTGAATTTTTATTTTTATGTCCTTAGCATTTTAATTTACTGTATGAAATCGTCTACTACTTTTTACATATTGGATGGCATTTACCACGACTGATGTCATAACCAAAAATAAAGAATAAAATGGCAACTATGAATTAGCTAAAGTAATTTCTCAGATATTCATTTAACTCATATTTTACCACGCTATATAGAGTGAATGTTGTACCTAATTTTGGTCCAATATTTAGTAGCAAAGCCTGGACTTTTGATTAAAAATTAATCCTCGATTAGTTAAAACGGATCAGAATCAGATTCCTCAATGGTCTCAAAAAGTTTAAACAGGAAACACGATTTCACCTATAATAGATGTTTGCTGGAAAAAAGGACGAATCATTAACTGACACCTAACGGTTACCAATTCTAAATCAAAACACACATTCTCAACAAAATCTCAGAATCTCTTACATGAGTTGGAGATGGTACGGAATTAGAACATGCCAGCACTTACTTAATCTCTGAAGATAATTGCTTCAGGTGGTTTTGGTGGGCTTGGATAAGTTAATCTATATAAAGTTTCATTTAGACCCAAAAAAAAAAAAAAAAGAATAACAATAATTACAATTAAAAAAAATTCTTCAGAAACTTGATTTGGTTTAATTTTTGGCAAATAATGAAACCATGCATGTATGCATATATGTATAAATACCGGGAAAAAAAATATATACATGTATATATAATGTGCATGGTTAATTTCTAATGTTTCCCAATAAAATTGAATATTTCACCAATATTTTGAAATTCCCATCTTACAATTTGAATCAATTTATTTTTTTTAGAGAACGTATTATATATGATAATTTTTTATTATTTTAACAAATTAATATTATTTTATTTTCAAATCAAATGAATGAAAAGATAAACAACACATAATGTATATAAGGTGCATAACGTGTCCATTGAGGGTCAAACACAAGACTCCCACGTAATAGAAGAGACTAATTTAAATTGAGTTGATTAAACTTGGCTTGATCTGTAATCCAATGAATCAGAACCGTTTTGATTAACCACATTGAAAGTCCCCAAATTATGGCATATTAGCTAAGATTCATTCGCCAAATGGCATACATATGCTTATAAATACTTTTTTGTTAGTCATGAATTGAAGGAATGACATCATTCTCATACTATTTATTTGTGAAGTATAAAATTCATATTTGAATAATTATGTATGTATACGTATTTAAATTAAAAAAAATACACTTATAAAAACTCTAACTTTTTATAACAATAAACGCACACACACACACTTGTGTGTGTATGTATGTGTATTGGTTAGACGGATAATATTATAAAGAATGATTATGATCTCTAAGCATTGGTTAGTGGACAGCCATTTGAGTCAATCAGTGCAAATAATGTATGTACATGATTGAATCAACCTTTAAACTATTCCACTTCTAATCCTAATTAGCATTAATTAATCCTGGCCGTACAATCTCATTTCAACAATTGATGAATATATTCCTCTTATCCTTTTTTCCCCCCTCAGATTTTCATGCTTCTGAAAAGGAGCTGATTAATGTGCAGCTTTAGAAATTTCATCTGAATATTCCGTCTAAAGTGTTAATGATTGGCCATGCTCGTCACTGCTATATGTAAATATCAAGTATGAATTATTATGAATGGTCAATGTCACTTCATAGGATTTTTCTTTTTATTTAATAAAAATTATCTATTTATAAAACCACAAAAATTTTTATGTTTATTTACCATAAACATTTCTAAAATTGTCCATAAATTTTGAGATTTATTACTCTAATTCTAGTTTAATTTATTGCAATTTAATCCCTCATTTTTCAAATATTTTCGATTTGTTGGATTCATTTTAATAATTAATGTTATTCTTTTTTTCAGTTTTCTAATGATGACTATGAAGGGAAAATAAAGAGAGTTGGAAATATTTCTTTTTATTTGATAACTATAATGCACAAAAGAATTATTTAAAATGAGGGAATAAATTAAAATTAATTTCAAAGCAAATGAATAGTCTTGAATTTTGTGAATAAATAAAAATTACTGATGATTAATTTCCTTGATCAAGTTGATTTTGTTTACTGAAAATAATTATCATTGGAAAATTAATTGAAGGATGAAACTGAAAAAAATTAAAAATATTAAAATTATTTTACCATTAACATAAGAACTCGAGAATCACTACAAAAAAAGTGAAAAATAATAAGTTACAATGCAAAAGTTATGACTAAATTATATTTTATTAAGTGATAAAAAAATATGTTTTGTTACCTAATCTATTGAGTTTTACATACTTAATTAATAGTAATAATAATTGATACTGTTTATGATACATGTATTGACAACTTAGTGACATACTTAATAATTAGTAACAATTTAATGATAGTAAAATTTTTATCACGAATTATAATGGTAATTTTTGTTGTTATTATATGTATATCACTAATTGTCAGACAACAATTTTAAATACCAGTTTTTATCACTATTTGATTATATTGTGATAAAAAAATTATTATTACATAAAAAAGATATCATTAGTGATAAATGCAGCTTAATATATGTTATCAATTATAATTTTTTTATTATTACAGTTTCATAAATTTTACCCTTATGTACACGTGGCTGATAAGAGTGGAGGTGTCCTATCACTGACTAGTACGTACAAAATGTTTAAGCATGCTCCAATGAAAAACAAAAAACACCAATTAAAAGTGCCTTTAGCGGAAGCCAAAAAAGGGAGGTGGTAAAAATAGTGGGGGAGGGTGAGCGGGGGGGGCGGGGGGGGATTATTAATTTAAAAAATTCTAAGTCTGTATAAGAAAGTATGAACAGGGATTAAATAGATAAGTAACGGGGCTTAAAAAAGATTAGTTGAAGACACATCCTACATTATTGCCCCGGTGTTGATTATTTTAAGGATCCCAATTAGTTAACATGCCTTCTTGTCTGAAAAGTTCATTCTTTTTCTTTCTTGGTTCAAGTGGCCAACAAGTACACATGACCAAGAAGCCCATTAAGTATCAACCACATATGGAGAGAAAGAGAGATAATGGTTGCCAGGAGGGCGATGTATGCCATGCACGAATGAGAACAATCTTAATTATACGTTCATCTTCCTTATGTATTTAATTTTTTATTTTAAAACCATTTTTAGATTAATTAGCCTTATCACCCATCTACCATAAAAAATTACTTATGATATTAAGTAATATCTTGGAGGTAAAGAGGTAGAGATATAACACATTTTAAATTTTTTTGTAACAAACTGTTGGGGTGATAGTTTAATTGATTTGATATGTTAATTTTCAATTTATTGTAATAATTTGTGAATAAGTTACTTCATGTGGTGAAGAGAACTTTAGTCTATTAGCTAGCACTTTGTTGATGGTTTTGTCTTTTCAACAATGGCTCATGTGGCTATGATGGAACGTTTTCAATAGGAGATACTCCAATAATCACACTCAAGGGGTGTTCAAGTTGGGTTGATCTGAAATGATCTTGAGCGTATAAACCATAGTTATGGTCATTGAAAGTTGACCCAATGAACACGCTCTACTACTCTGGTCAATTGTTTGTTAAAAAAAGAAAAATTAAGGTAATATAATTTGCTTAATATAAAGTATATCGATAAATGAACCAAAATAAAATCAGGATCACTCAAATTATTGAGGTCATCAATTTGAATAAAAGAGCACAAATTATAAATTTTTTTTTTAAGGTGATATCTTGATTTATTGGAGGCCTTATACATATATACATATATACATGTATATAATATTTTATATTTAGAGTTTCTAGAGGATAGGGAATTTAATTCCAATCCTCATTGCTCTTTCAACAATAAGCTTAGGGGTGGGGAGTGGGGTTTAGGGTTGGATTTTTCAGTTGCGAGGTCATTATTAGGAGTTTGAGAGTGGGGCCTAAGTGCACATTTGGGCAAGGTCTACATGTTGGTGCCTATGTGTGACACAGCAAGGTGATTGAAAGTCATTAATGCTAATACATAACATTAATTAATTATAGTATTACTGTTATTGCTAGACAAGCTGTGACCTCCAACACTTAAACAATACATAAGTTGAAAAAGAAATTAAATAAAACCATTACTTTTTAAATCTCCATGTTATGTGGTTTCCCCAGTCAGGTGGATCTATTCCCAGTGTCACTATCTTTTGTTTCATTCTAGTTTGGAATATGCCCACCTTTTTTTAATTTTTGCTTCTTAATTTCTTATCTCCATTTATTTTTATCACATTTAATTCTATATATACCTTAGTCAATCCCTTTAAATAAATAAATAAATAAATAAATAAATAATCATATCATAAATAAATATTAGATTTAATTTGTCAGACCATATTCGATCTCATCTGCAATAAAATATTTTGCTTTAATTAAAAGTTGATAATTATTTTATTATTGATCATAGCTCTTCATTAACCGGTTGATCATACTATATCGAATAAAAAACTTAAAATTTGATATTGATTTATAATCCTAGAGGTAAAATTTATGGAATTTTCTTTTTTCTTTTTTGCCTCATGATTTAACATATGTAATATTGTATTGTTTTTTCTTGAAAGTGATGAAGCCCAGAAATGCATAAGTTAAAATCTCGAAATTCTAGGGTAAAGAGCTTGTCTGGTTACAAATTAATCCTGGAATCATTGAGGGCCATTTGGCGTTACTGTTTAATTGAAAATTTTGAAGACTACAAATTACAAATTGACAAAACTACAAAACCCTATAAGCATGCTAAACTCCTCTACTAATGTGTTACCAAACCTCTACTGGAAAAGTTTGGGTTTTTGTCCTACAATTTAATTAAATCATTCTTCTTTAGTTATTGTATGTATATATAGATATACGTACGCCCCAGGCCACATATACATAGAGAGAAGACTTTTGCTTCATAAAAACTAGTTTACATTTAATTTTGATGAAATCAAATTTTATTGAAGTGGTACAGTGTTTTGATATATACATTCATAAATTATCATTCTTTTCCACCTGTCAATTTGCATTTTGATAAGAACAAAACCTTAGGAATTAGACAGTATTTTATAAAATCCAATCTTGACATATGTAATTGAGGTAGACCTGCAGTACCATCTGGGAGAGAAAATTATATTTTTTATCCTATAATTTTGCCTATTTTGAGATTTTATTTTATAGCTTATTGATTTTAAATTTAACCCTATATATTTCATAAATTTATTACATTTAGTCTGATTTGTAGCGAATTTATAATTTAGCCATGATTAATGATATGGTACGTCAAAATGACGATGTGGGATGCTAGAATTGATGGCGTAACCATAATTTTTGACATACACATTATCAGTCCAGGTCTAATAATAAATTTATAATAAAATCGAACTAAATGTAATAATTTTATGAAATATACAGAATTAAATTTGAAGTTGGGCAAATTTTAAAATGAAATTTGAAGATGGGCAAAGTTGTAAGAGAAAGATTCAATTTTATAATTTCACCTCTCATGGAATTGAAACTTCATATTTGATAATAAATCTGAACATTACCAAATATTTTTGCACCAAATGATGATGCTGTTTGGCTCACCAAACCATTAATTGTAGACAAGAATATTTAATTACATAAGGTATTACCACATTAATAAATAGTGATGAAAGAAACCAAAGATCAGTCACATTCAAGAGTCTCAAAAAATTATAGTCAAAGAAAATTTGATTCATTTGGACGCCATGAACTGTAAACATGATAACTTCTTATTCTATAGAATGAAATTAATACCAGTCAAATTAAATTTAATCCAAATATATTTTTGTGAAATTTTTCCACCACCGTCATCTCTTATTATTTATATTAATGGCCTACTCACAGCCAGCTTAAGTCTGGCTGAGGCAGACAATTATATGATCTGTACTACTTCGAATCTTTGCCTAATTCAACCTAAAATGCCATAAAAATGTATAGAACACTACTGGATAAACGGGATTAGTGACCGTATCTCTACAAAAAAAACAAAATTATGAGGCAGGAAAATTCGTACAAATAAGATTTATTAAAACTTATGATGTGGACGCAATTCCTAATTTAATTCCCTGATTATTTCATTCGAAAAATGATTTTAAAATTTGATGAACTTCTTAGTGAATGTTTTAAATATTATGAATCTTCTTAAATTTGATTTGAAATATAAAGTCAATTCATTAGTCACTAATATGTTATAAATTAATAATTAACAGTGTTAGTAATCGCATTTATAACTGCTTTGGGTGATGATAAAATACGTCGCTACAAATTAGGGTTCTCAAATTGAAATCTTGGAGATGTGGAGGAAAAAATATTGTACTTTTATATTCTAAACGTGAGTTAATTATCAAAAAAATATTCTAAACGTGAGTCCTCTAATTACAATCTTGGAAAATGGTAATGAATAAAATTAATGGCAGTAATTGCAGAGGAAAAATATTCTGACAATGGAAGGATCATAACTATGAGCCAAGCCCAGAATCCAATCATAGATCGTAGCAAACAGAATGGGGTTGGGACGTCTATGTTAGCTCTTTTGTCCTTTAAGGATCCCAAATTGGAATCTTGAACAAAATTATAAAAATTTAGGACTGAAAAATTAAATTAAAAGATAGCATTTTTCAGGAAAAAAATATTGAATTTTGTAGCCCAATAAGGGAACCACATGTAATAAATTAGAGAATAAAATATGATCCACCTCCCTCCCCCTCTGGTGCTTATAAACCATAGCCTGTGGGGTGTAATATCTGCACCAAGCCAAGAACTTATCAGAAAAAAAAGAGGAAAAAAAAAGCCCGTTAAAGATAGTCATAAAAAAGATCACCAAGATTTTGATCATACTATGACAGGCTCTGGTTCCCCTTGTGGTGCCTGCAAATTCTTGAGGAGAAAATGTGTTAGGGGTTGTGTTTTTGCCCCTTATTTCTGCCATGAACAAGGGGCTTCTCATTTTGCAGCCATACATAAGGTCTTTGGGGCCAGCAATGTCTCCAAACTCCTTGCCCACCTTCCGGTCAGCGACCGCTGTGAAGCCGCAGTCACCATCTCTTATGAAGCTCAGGCTAGGCTTCAAGATCCCATCTATGGCTGTGTTTCCCATATTTTTGCCCTCCAACAACAGGTAATTTTGCCAATTTCCCTTCATATAACACTTGTAGGAAAAACGAATTTGCGACAGAAATTTCTGACGGACAGTACTAGTTTAGTACTTTTTTTACCATTTTAGAGGTTAGAATAAGTTGTAATTCTCGATATTCAGGTGGTGAATCTACGAGCCCAGTTGTAGATTCAAATTGATGTATTACTACTTCAATTTGAATTGACAACTACGTGTAGCAAATTTCTGTCAGAAAAATGTTTCTTTTACCATTTTTGAGCTTATTTTTACCCTTTTTGAGCTTATTATAAATTGTAATTCTTGATATTCAGGTGGTGAATCTACAAGCCCAATTGGCTTCTCTGAAGGAACAAGCAGCTCAATGCATCATAAACAGCTCCAACAATACTACGAATGAAAACCCTAATTATGATCAAAGATTCTACAGTGGGAGTCATTCTTTCTCTCAAGATGTTCAGAGCTGGTGGGCGTCTGTTCAGAATCAGGGCACAATACTGCCCCAATTTGATGGAAACTTTGATGACAACAGCAACAACAACATCGGCAACATTGAAAACATTGTCTATTATGGAAGTGGGACCATGAATCTGATGAACCCTTCTTCTGTTAAGTATGAAAATTCCTGTTTCCCAGAAGAGAACACCTCGTTTGGCAGCGTGGATTCACTTGACATGCAACCAAATGAGAGGCAGTTATGGCCATTTCAAGAGGATGCAGCAGATGATCTCCAGACAGTGGCCTTCAGATACATTAACCAGCATTCTTAATTAAGGAAAGTTTACTATGATTAGGGCTTTTTACTAGATTAATACATAATGATCATGGGTGAAACAAGAGTTACTCTGTCAATTTTGTATTAGTTTTATCTGCAAACTTCCATGACAAGGACTTCTGCAGCCTCCACTAAGCTGGAAACCCTAGAAATGTTCTGCCGTCAGAAAACTGTTTTCCACCTATGATTGTTTTTCTAGACCATGTGTAACCTTGGATATATATATATTTAAGTAGAATAATAGCATACTTCCATAATTCTCTAGGTGGGTTTTTTTTGTAGTTTTTTTTTCTTTTCTTGTGCTAGCTAATTTGCTGTTTTATAATAGTCCTTGCTATGAAGACCTACATTTTAGACCTAATTAAGACAGTAAATTAACCTAATTGCTTCCATTATACTTTCCCTTTTCATTAATTAACCTAACTTAGCTAGCTGTTCTTTCATTAACATTCTTGTACATCTTATCACTTTTCTTCGTAGGTTGCAAGATTCATTACTTGAATATGATCAGCTTGAAACTCCTGGGCCAGTTTTACATTCTTTTAACTTTTGACAAAAGGGCTATGATTTTGGCTTGAGTAGAACTGAGAAAGTTGAAACTAATGATTATTATTGTTTTCCTTTTCAAAACTTTTTGGTGCCCCCCCACGCCCCACCCCCACCCCTTAAATATCTTTCCACTTCTGATTTCAAATGCCAGGACAAAGCTTAATTCATTCTGCGTTTTTGATCATTAACGACATCTTAATTCTAATTCATAGTATTTGATGTCTTAATTATTAATCAGTACATGTCTCAAATGTGTATTTATAGTTGTTGAAAGATTGTGTCCGAATAAATGCAAATGTACTTAGAAAAGTTATGTCTGAACGGATATCTGTTTGCTAGAAAAACTACTGATTAATGCAGCAGATGACATTTAACTGCAAGAAAATCTGATATTATTTAAATTACTGTTTGAATTCATGTATAAGTTTCCTTTCAGACGATCGATCTTAATTTCTTGGCAGTTAGTTCATAATGATTAAGAACTTTTAGTGCTTAATTGACCTGGATTTTCAGACAATTGCAGCAGACCACACTTAAGTGTAAGAGATCCTGTCTGGTGTTACCAGTTAATGCTTCTTGGCAGTTTATCCAAGTTTCATTAATTATGTATAGTTTGTTTGTTTTTTCTTTTCTTTTTGTTATTTTGTTTATATATATATAGGAGATCATTTTAATTTAATTTGAATATTCCTGTGGTATTGAACTCACCCCATTTTAGGGTTAGGATTAATGCAATTACAGCTAGGGTCATAAATTTACGTAACTGGGTTCGACATCATTAATTATGTATAGTTGATCATCACACTATAAGCTAAGATTATGCTTGTTAATTCACAAAATTATAGGTAATTTTTGTAGTTTTCATCATCAATTTTGGCAATTTAATTAGCAAAAATTCTATTTTTCCTCTTTCTTTCTTATTTTTTAATTATTTTGTTTTTTCTTAATGCATTGCTTCATTTGAGGTTGAAAGTCATGTGGTAATTAAAAAAATATACAGCTCACACAAACAAGAGAATAAAAGAGGAAGTCACTTCTTGACTTCTATTCCAAATACTTCAAATGAATTTCATATCATTCGTAGTTTTGGTTTATTTCATTTCATAATGCATCATTTAATTGGAATTCTAAAACTTTGGAGAACTACCACAGCTCATACACTACAAAAGTATATAAAAAATATAAATAATGCAAAAGTTATTGTTAATTGTCAATATATATTAAGTGATAAAAAATTTTATTATATCATGATAATAATTTTCACAAATGGGAAAATTGTAAAATTAGGACCGTAGCTATGACCATTTTGCGTTTAGGACTAAAATTTAGGGTGGAATTAAAATAGAATCAAAATTTATTAAAAATTGAAAAAAAAAACGGACAGTGGCCACCGAAAAACATAGCTTACGCTAGTAATTGCTTGTATGGCACTTGCATGGAACACCGGTGTAGGTGCCACACAAATGCCCCGTAAGCAATCATCAATGCTGATTATATTTTTCGATGGTTGCTGTCCTTTTTTTTCTTTTTAATGAATTTTAGTTCTACTTCAATATCACCCTAAATTTTGATCCTACATTGTGAATTGGTCATAGTCATGATCCTATTTTTGAAATTTAACTTTTCACGATCCTACATTGCAAATTAGTCATAATCATGATCTTATTTTCGCAATATAGCCTTTCACGAATTTAGTAATAACAAAAGATGAATTAGTGTTCAAATTGACATAATTAATAACAATTAATGACACAACACAATGACAACAAAAATATTTTCTCCTTACAAATTCTAATGACAATCTGACAAAAAAAAAATTATCATTAATAATAATTCTCACATTATTACTTTTTTTTTTATTAATATTCTTCTTTTTCATGTGACTTATATTGGCAAACTTCTTGTAATTAGTTTATTATGTATTTAGTTAAAGCTAGAAAGTGGGCTGGATTTTAAAGCAAGCCCATTAGCCTGAGCTTTATTGCTTCTATTACTATTAATATACACTTACGCCAACTGATTTTTGTATAGACTTTTCCTTTTCAATTTAATTAGTAGTTCTGGACATAAATATACATATATATAATTATTTATTTATTTAAAAGGAAGATGATGAGTTAACTTTGCGGGTGTTCAATTAATACAGTCGTGTGTGGAGTCTTGATGAGTTGAACTGAAAAAAGCATCCATTTTTCTTTTTCTTTTTCT
>JACGDI010005280.1:1033662-1051897 GCA_014898725.1 Jacaranda copaia | reverse complement strand
GAAAAACAGATTCACGAGTTTCAATCTAAGCACTAGAAATGGAGGTCTAATTATAAGAGTGATTCATTGTGGGACATGGAAGTTCTGTTTTTGTATGGTTCTGAGGAGACAATTTTTTAATGGCTTATGAGAAAGACTATAGCAAGAATTTTAAAGGGTCTTGTTATTTATTTATTTATATTTTATTTTTGGTGATTTAGTCTAAAGATTTATTTATGCATGAGTTTGTTTCAATGGTTGTATAAAGAATAATATCTTCTTTTATTTTTTTCCGCCGAACGCCGCACCTGGGAACTGCTGCTGATCTTTTGTTGCTTTCTGAAAATTTGTTTTTCTACAGAGACAAGTATTGGTGAAGGTTGCTAAAATGTCTTGATTAGGATTTAATTAGTGAATAATGAATTGTCTTTGAGCACTTTCTTTATACAAATCAATGATAATGAAGCCTTTGTTCAATGGATTTGAATACTTAGATAAATCTTTCTTTAGACAATAATAAATTAGTATCATTAAGCTTTCCAATGTGTAAATGGGTGGCAAGTTCAGAAATCTTGGAGAATTTATCAATGGAAACATTGTACAGAAAAAGTGAAGAAAAAGGTTGTTCTTTACTCTGGTTTTATAGGTTAATGGACCAAGAAATTAGTGTTTCTTGTGTCGTCTCCCAAGTCCAGCTCAACAAAGACCAAAGTTTCTGAGGGATTGACTTGGGAGTACCTCAACGCAAGGAGGCCTTCACATAAAGTTGTTATCTTGATTTCTCATATCAAAATATTTATGTGTTGAAATTTTAGTATATAGATACAAATGATCCAATAACAACAAGAAGTTTATAATCGTAAGTGGTGTTCTCAAATAGTGTTCAACAAATCATGTATCAATTAATGTTTGAATGAGACACTACAAACTTGTCTAAAATATTTTGGTTTTTTGGTCTCTCTGTGTGCACCCCAAATTGCTTTTCCTTTTGTTCTACTCACTTTTGTAGCATGTGAATTTTGAAAACATCCTCATTTTATATGTTTGGCATATAAATTTAACCTTTTGAATCCTCAATGGATCTTCAAGTTATTAATTTTTCATTTAGGGAGCAACTTCTTCATATTACATAAGCATTTTTACTTGGATGTATCATTCATGTATAATAATTGGACACAGTTTTATTTATTATTACTTCGTACAAATTGCAACGGGTCAATCCCTGGAAACCTTTTTTTAACATTCATTTTTTAAGGTCATGTGGGATCAATGAGCCAGCTTGCCTACTGTACATGCTCGTAGTTATTCTGAGATGGAAGAAAAAGTTGCGGACAACTTAACATGCTCTCCATCCAGGACCTGCCCTGGGCTAGCTGCTCTCGACAAAGCAGCGAGCAATACAAAGCATAGGATATTATAATCTACCATAAAGCTTGCATCCAACAAATGAAATTCAATACGACCAGTGAGCATCATCCTCATCGGTTTGAACCATTATAAGTTGATTTGCAAGGGGAGGGGGGGTGTACGAATCATAGTCTTAAATAGTTTAGCAAAAGATAAATGCAGCCATTACATGTCCAGTATTCCTATCACAACTTAGAAATGCCACTGAAAAGGTGAGAATCAGATCTCCAAGGAACCCCAAAACGAGATCTGACTGATATTAGCTTACCAATATTCAGAAGACAAAGTGTCAGTGGCATACTGAAAGGAAAATATTCCAAGAATTTCCCAATACGATGATAAAGCACCACACCCAAAATGAGTAACGACACATTTCATTCTAGGCATTACTATACATCTCCAGATATCTACTTTGACATTTTAGCCTCACCTCTTGTGATGGAACCTAACCTTCAATAGAAACTGCATCTTGACCTGCAAAAAAAACATAGTCACCAAATTAGCAGTTTACTATGACAAAATGTACTACAATCCTAGGGAAATAAGGGATGAAATACTTACTTGAGCTGTGTCATAGACAATATATTCGTTATACATAAGCTCTGACATCTTAACTTTTGATGCCACTGGTTTTCCACATGGTACAACTACTTCATCATTCCATTTCACATGTTCAGATTCTAGAGGCACTGTCTTGCCAAGTCCTTTTGTAGAGTGCTTCCCTTTGGGAGGCTTATCCATATACTGAATGCAGGTTCAAATTAGAACAATATTTGCATAAGAGAAGACTTGCAAATACTTAACATCATGAGTAGTGAGAACCTATGCTTGAATAGGTGAATTTAGATCTCCACGTCAAGGATGTTAGAAAATTAGCAAGAGCTAGAGGAAAAATGTTGACTTCATTTTACCTTTGACTTTGTTAGGTCATACATCTCGCCTAAGGCAACTTCACTCAGAAGCATCAGCCCCACTGGATTCTTCCGGTCCGTGAAACAGTATTGAGCACTTTTACTGACCAGGTCAGCAAAGTAAATTCCCTTCCCAAACTACACATCATAAAAACTTTCATGATTACATGCACGAAACTCGCTAATTAGAACTTCAAACAAATACAATAGAGAAATAGAAGAAAACCATGTAGCCTGTTGCTGGGGCTTCCGGAGGAGCAATTCTTAATCCTTGGCTAAGGATACCGACAAAGTTGGTCAACCTTGATCCTGTATGAGACAGAATATCATATGCACCCCTATGTTCCTCCTAAATATTTCAAATGCAAGTATATGCTCTAATATCTGAGTAAATAAGACTAACCATGCCATAGAAGCATCCTGTTCTTCAGTTTTGCTCGATAAGGAGCATACTTGTCCATTTCTCCTGCTCTTTCAAGAGAAAACACCTCCTCCAATTCAAGATCCCATTCCTGCAAATAATGCAAAATTCAAATCAAACAGTTTATGCAAATACACAAACATGGGCACACGCATGCATTCTTGTGCACCAAAACAAAATCATAAAAAGTGGACATAAATACAAATTAAACAAAATGAGTAGTTATAGCCTTGACTAATTAAGCACATTTGTTATTGACATCCGAAATGCCAAATATGAAGAAAAACTAACAGAAAAGAAGGGGGAAAAAAAAGAGCAGATGGGAAATGGAACCCACTGTATGCGTAGGCGCATGTGTTGTATGGAGATACTTCTTAATCAATTGAAAGTCTTCACTGTCATGAGAAAGAGGGGAAATATGGCACCGTAACTTCTCATACTTCTCGTCAATAGTGTCATTGCTCTCACCATCAAAACCAACTAGTCTGGAAGCTATTTCAATATCCTGGAGAGCTTCAAGCATTTTCACCTAGAGAAAGAATTGTAAGCAGACCATTACACTGTCGGAAAAAGTATCGTTCTGATGCCGGAAATGAAACACATGACAGCAAAGGATATGATTGAAAGACAGAAGGCATGAGCGTTTCTTAGTGTTTGACATCCTTCATGCACACCACTTGTCCACACTTTTGGAAGCTGCTTCAGCCATTAACAATTTTAACATTATTTTTATTCCTCAGTCATTAATTAAATTGAAACCAGATAAAGAATATATGTTCAATCATGTGGAATTGATATTAAGCTCAGCTGTAAGCTATATCAGCACTCATTGAATAGTTTTTCCACGTAAGAAAGAAAATCTTTATAAACAGGTCTACATGAGCTCAAATAACATAGCATCCATTTCCTGAACAAACATTTGCCCACATAATAAAAAAGGTTAATATTGAACCTCCAATAGAAAACCTTCACGTTACTAGTTAAAGTATTATATAAATTTTTTTCATCCTCCGGCAAGGAGAGTAAGTGGGCTCACCTAAAAAAAACTAATAGAGAAATGGACTGTGGTAGGTGATAATAATTGCGAACCAACAGAAAAAAGATAATAGAAGAATGCCATAAAGAAAATTTAATGAATTTAATTCTTCATGTCCAGAATTTATTTTAGGGGCTTCAGTTTCACATGCCTTGCATGGTAGCATCCCCCCCAACAAAAAAAAAAAGAAAAGAAAATACACTCCCCAATAAACTTCCATACAAGATGAATAGCAAAACTAGAAGTCAATTTTGTTGTTCCATACAAAAATGCTTCATGATGTGAGAAGGCATTCTAAATTCAGTTCAGGAACAAACAAGGAAACATTTGCATGAGATAGAGAGATACACAACACCCTAAAACCGCCTAGCCAACTGAGAAAAGTTGCATCACTGTACCTTTGATTTGAAGTCATCCTCATCCTTAATGACATGTGGGTGGATAGAAGGAATAACAGTGAAAAATCTGTTGCTAGCATCAACTAGAAGACTCTCTTTGACAGAAGGAGCATAAGCAGTGTTATTTAACAAATTCTGTATCTGAGTTAAAGCCTCAAAACCTGAAAAATAAAGATAACTTAGCGCTCAGTCACTTGATGGACATCAAGCAAATATAATTGACACAACATAAAGTCCACAGTGGCACTTTAAAGAAAGGCTAGACAGATTCACCTTTTTGGATATTACTTTTGCTAAGTTTCCCTAGTGGCATTTCTGACAAATTAATCTCAAATTCCATCATAGCAGCCCTGCATAACTTTGATCTTTCAGTTCCATTATACAACACAAACCATAAATTTTCATCAAAAAACAAAATCCAAGAACCTGTATGTCTCCACATTAAAAAGCATCTTCATCAGCTCCACCAACTGAGGTGCAAGTTGGCTGCTTGTGAAATTAAGCTGTTTCTTCTTAGATAAATCTTTGACTCCATAATCCTACAAATCAAAATCTCTAACAATCAAACAGATAGCGTTTCAAATTTTGATTATAATGCTTCATTTATTCAATTGGAAAAAATTTCTACACAAACGGAAAAGGAAATTAGCATACAATGTCCAATGGATAGAATCTTCCAGGTTGCTTGTGAAAATCCTTTTTATGTTCCCATGCCTCCCATGAATTCCCAGTCTTCTCTAGAAACAAGCGCTTGAATTCTTGTATCGCATCAGATTTAGGCATTTCTTCCAACTTGGTTCCCCCAATCTTTTCATTTCCAACTCGACCCCATTTCCGGAACACATAGCAATCGGAGCTTTTATCATCTTGAATGATTTGGAGAATATAGTAACTTCATATAGAGAACAAAAAATATTATTTCATAAGGAAATAAGTAAAAGCAAGCATCACAAGAAAAATAAGTGGCCACATATTGACAATGCCAGACAGAAGGCCATACGTGTAATGCAAAATAACTATTCGGACCTAAAACTAAGCAGTGTTTATGGCATATCATACAGGTCATATACTCATGATCTCTCTCTCATGTGGTAAACAGAAGGGGTGGAATTGCCGCCCATCAAAATTTTATAAGTGTGGTACCAGAGAGCCGCATGTATACTGGTATGTGTAATCAACAATCCACAGAAAGAAGTTTAACAGAGTAAGAAGATTCAGTCTCCGAGATCAAAATAGAATACAATCAATAGTAACTTTATCCAGGCATATCAGGCAATATTTGCAAGGGCAGACAACCATAGAATTACCATAAGTGATGTAACATCCCTTGTTGCTAACCAGACAATTTAGGGAAGAGAAGAAAATGAACTTCAACTTGCCTTCTACTTTCATTAGCCTGTCCTACTGTGAAAACAGAAAGCTAGCAAAAGCTTCCAAGGTTTGGATACATGAGTTTCCACCTTTCTCTTTTCAGTATTACAAATGGGAAAGGCAAAACACTTCCTTTTAATTTTAGTTATTGTTTTCATGACATGTGCCTTCCAGACTCATTTCTATATGTTAGAGCACTAAAAGAAAGCTCACAGAAAAAGGAACAAATTGATGGAGCAACTCATAAATTATCAAATGACAACACGTTTGCATAAACTAGTTGACCAACTTATAGGAGGCAAATGTCTAGTAGCGCTTAATGTAATTTGAAAATGCCAGAGAACAGTACCCTTTATCCAACTTACTGTCAATTGCATTGCAATAAGAAAAGAATTTTACCTATTAACACCAGTTGACAAGTCAGACATATTCAATGTTGTATTATAAATACTTTTCCCATCCTCAAGAATGTGCCCAGAATCTTGTAAACCAGAAGATTCATGCACAGAACTTTGCCCTTTCACCTTGACAGTAGCCACTTCATGTGTCTTTTCAATGGTTTCCACTCGGTACAAGTCAAAAGGGAGTTTTTTCTGTCTTTTAATGCAATCAACCAAATAATCTTCCCTCACAATTGGTAATTTCATCCTCCTATCAAGATGGATAGTTGAGAGGGGGAAAAACGAAAAAGATAATAAGTAAGGTTGTGAGACTAATGGAGATGTCTTCACTTGGCAATTTAGCAGCATTACCTTGCCTTTTTTACGTCACCAGCACTCTCATCCAAGCCACCAATTACAACTAAGCAATTCGTTTCTGTGATATTTAAATACAGGAACATAAATTGTTCAATATCGCAAAGGAGATGAGACAAATCACTTGATTCAATTTAAGTTCAGGGGCTATAAACCTTTTTTGATCTTCATATGAACTTGTCCACCTGCTCCCTCAATTTTCTTCTTCCATTCCTCCTGCAAACAAAGCACTTTCATAAGACAATTCTAATCCGATAAACCCTTCACAAAAGCAATGAAGCATTTATTATCTCTCAGATAACAGGAGAGAAGAAAAAAGAGGGTAAAAGAGCATACTATTGATTCATTAGGTGCTCCAGCAATGGCAACTTTTAAATCTCCAATATTTTCAACTTTGGATAATTGACTTTGCCTGTTAGCAGCTTGACTGCCTGATGGCCCACAGGGCGATTTTGGAGGAAGCACTCGTTCTGGTTTTTTCACCTTTTGCGACTTAAACCACTGTGAATATCAATCAACAGCCAAACCAAATCTTATGCTTAAACATTAGATGAAAGTAAACTAAGTACATCCAAAGCATATAAAGCCCATTTGGTCAAATTACCTTGAGAAGAAACTCATTGCTCATTTCTTCAGGGATTTTCCACTTTCCATTAACACGGTGAGGTTCAGCTGTAGAATACGAGCATTTGGTCCACTCTGATAAATATCCAGAGCACCTATACATGCCTAAGGAATAGTGGAGACATCCAGAACACATTTGGCATTTCTCAAGTGCTCCGAAGAGCATTCCATCAGCACTGAACAAAGCACATATTGATCGAGAGAGAGAGAGGATCAAAATGCATATAATATGATAAACTTAGCATAAAATTTTAGTATACTTCAAAATAAACATAGTGTAGTGAAAACTGAAATTGAGGGATTTACAATTTGAGGGGCAACAAAAAAATCACTATAGAGAAAAGCATAATTGCAATGTTACAAAAACTTTATTGGTGCAAAATAGATGCAACAGACTACAGAAACAACCAGGACCTATAGAAAGAAAAACTACAATTTAAAAACATAATAATAACTCAAGCCTGACAATGAAATAGGAAAATAATAAAGTACTATGTTGTTTAACAACATCAAATCCTGACACCATGCAATAATTCACTTCTATTTCCAATTATGCACCAAAAGATTCAGAACTCGATGGTATAATTTCATTAAGATTATAGCAAAGAAGCTGAATATTACCAGCGTTCTCGCAAATCAAGTTCTGATCCTCTTGAATCTTGCTCATTGGCTTCAAGCATCTCTCTTAACTCTGATGTAGTAACATGCTTCTTGAGATCATCTTTAAGGGCCCACAGAGCCCTAGTCTGCATCTCCAGTTGGCTATCCAGGACAGATGCTTTAGAGTGTTCATCTTCCAAGTTTTTAGTATTACTAGAAGATGAGCTCTTGATTGAAGAAGAATTCCCTCCAGCTTTAGCAATTTTTGATTTCTGATTACTTTCGGGGGCTCTTTTCCTCTTTGCACTACCTTTAGATGTTGATTCTTCCAAGAGTTCCTTCTCCTCTTCATGCTCCACTTTTGTGTCTGAAAGAAAAATGTGGGTGACATAGACAAATAAACCAATTAGTCAAACTAAATCAAAAGTTGAACCTTTTGATGTGGAAGGTTTCCTAATGAGTGAAAGAAGTGTAGAGCGGTCAGAGGCTGAAAGACTGTCCCATCCAGAAAATTTCTCGACTTGAACAATTGATGATATTTCCAGGTAACACTTTGCATGATTCCAGGTCAAGGCTCTGGCACCTTGACCCTCTGGCTTGGTTGATATTCGAATCTAAAAGAGATAAAGAAAAGTAAAAGGATAATCTATAACAAAAATCTCAACGGATTCAACTGATGCCCTAAATTAGAAAACACGTAACAATATAATTACCCAATTGCACCACTACCTCAATTTTAAAGTTTCAGCAAGAAGGACAATCACATCCAGCAAATATTTTCACAGGGAATAATCAGTGCACACAAAGAAACATGTATGATGTAACTACCTATTCTTTGGAGAATAAGACATGATGAACACAAAAGTGCAAAGAAAATTATTCAATATGTAAATGATGATCAACGGTGCAAGTGAATTGCTATAGTAGTAATATATTCAGTGATCTAAAAATGATTATCATATATTTATGAGACATAAAGCTACCAAACTCTGTGTCAAATAAGAATAAATAGTAAGACTTAAAATTGATAACACAAACACGCAAACAGTTGTTGCCTCTTGAGCGAAGAAATTTATGACCAATAAAGATGATGGTACAGTTAGTCATTCTATTCACCTGCAAGGTCATTTATGATTTTTATCAAACAATTACCGCATATGTTGGTGGGTATATAACTAACCAATGAATAAAATATCTTCCATGCCACTGCTATTGTTCATATCCAGAAGGAAAAAGAAAAACTTATCATGCTGAAATTGGGTGCATTCCCA
This sequence comes from Jacaranda copaia, assembly GCA_014898725.1. Classification (NCBI taxonomy): domain Eukaryota; kingdom Viridiplantae; phylum Streptophyta; class Magnoliopsida; order Lamiales; family Bignoniaceae; genus Jacaranda; species Jacaranda copaia. The sequence continues at coordinate 1,043,124 of JACGDI010005280.1, read as the reverse complement.
TAACATGCATCTTTCCTGAAAATAGATTAATAGAGCCATCCTGAAGTTTTACCTTGGTAGAAGACATCATAAAATGATACCAGGGGAAATGCAAAAGAAGATTATTAAGTGGTTAGCCTGTTGTCAAGAAATGCCACTGGTCCATGAAAACATGGGCTAATAGTTAGAAAAAGTAGTTCACCCCACTGCACAGAGAAAACTGTTTTTCTTAAATTTCATCAAATCCTTATATTACCAAGTCATAAATACCCTACCTCCCCCTTCGCAATCTTTTGGTTGCAGCAGCGACAGGTAGCACGAGATGTCTGCGAAACTTCAATGCCACATTCTACAACAGCAGAAGCAGAGGAATCTGACGGCACAGCACCATCAATATACTTTCGGATCTTCTGCTGGTCTTCCCAGCGAAGCAATTCCAACCCTTCAACATCATCAACCCTGGAAGTACACAATTGTGATGAATCAGAAAATGAACCAAAAACTATTATTTGCCTTTTTAATTCAGTAAAATTATAGATGAGAATAAATTTGAAATACATACGACTTAATCTGATTCGACTTCTTTAAGATGCAAGAAGCATGGTTCCACATCTGGTTCCAGAAACAAACTCAAGTCAAGTGGCCAAAATAAACAACTTCTTCTCCTTTCCCCCCTCTCCCAAAGTAACAAGTAACTTCAAAATAACCATGAATGGTCAGTTTAAATAAGTATCAAGAGACCTCAAAGCACGTTAGAAACTCCCCACACTGCATAATTTCCTTAAAAGAACCATAAAAAGGTGTCTGCCCAGTATAATGAACAGGACCTAATACAGAATTTAGGGGAAAGAAAGGGACACATCAAAATCTCGGAATGAAACAAAAAAAAGTGAGAGAAAATTGGCCTTCAAATGAAGTAACAAACATGAATTTAATACAGAACTCGTGGGAGAAAAAGGAATAAAATCAAAATCTTGAAATGAAGCAAAAACAAGTGAGAAACAATTGGCCTTGGGGAAGAAAAGAGGACGCATCACATTCTTGGAATGAAGCAAAAACAAGTGAGAGATAATTGGGCTTACAATAAACAAACAAACACAGAAAAGGGAGGCTCTATACATCATAAACCAAAAAAGTGAGGCCAAAAAAAGAACACACATTTTCAAAAACAAAAATGGAAAAAGAATTTAAGGCGTTGTCAAGAAACATTAAGAAGGGCTAAGTGAGTGAGAAGTGAAATTACAGGCATAAAACCATCAAATTGTGTGGCCTGGACCATCTTCCCAAGCCTGAGATTCTCCTTTTCAATGGGTCTCTTGCAAGTCTTGCATGATGATCTTGATGACTTTGCATACTCTACTTTCCATGGCTTTGGAGGATTCGCCATTTTCCCTTTTCCTTCTTCCTTTTCTTGGAAAGAAGAGAGCTTTCTTGGTTTTCTTTTGTGAGTCGAGAGAGATGAACACTGTGGTACTATATATATAAGGGTTTTGGGAACAGACACCAACACAGCAACACCGAGGCAACAGAGTGCTGAGTAAGGAATAATGTGGAAACCTTGGAAAATCATAATAGCTATTTTTTTTATGGGTAAATCATAATAGCTACTTAATCTTGATTTATTAAGCCTAAAAAGAATCTTTTTTCTTAAAGCACTCGTGTGGGGCTTTATTGTTCTGTAGACCTGTCGTTTTCTATGCACTATCATCGTCTCTGCGCATTTTAATGCGTGAGCTAAATTTGTATAATATAAGATAATAAAAATATTTATGTAGTTTTTACATAAAATTATTATTTTAATAATTTAAAGATGTTTATTTAATTTTTTAAATAAATAAAAGATTATGATAAAGTAATAATAGTGGAGTAAAGATTTGATGGATTGTGGCTTGATTTATTTTACTCACATTCAAATTCAACTCGAATTTTATATTGGACTCAAATTTGATTTGAGTAACTATTTAATATATTTGGATTCAATTCGATTCAAATATTTGATTAACTGAATTTTTTACTTAAATTTTGAATTATTTATTGATTTTTCACCTTTATTACGATCACAAAATAAAAATACTTGATTTACTCAAAAAGCAAATATCAAATACATGTAATAGTTAATATAATAGTTAATGGCTTCATTACTATAAATCATCAAAAACTTAATTTTTGAGAAATAAAAATATTAATATATAATAATATATATAATATATACAGTAAAATATATTCGAATATTTTATCAAATATCGAACTCAAATATTATTATATTTGATTCGAATTCAATTATATATCAAATATTATACTAAACTTGAATTCGAATTTGAACCTACTATTCGAATTCAAATGTCGAATTGTTTGATAAATATTTGATTCATTAATAGCATTAGTGGGCTGTAGTGGTAGTTATAGCACATAATGTAATAAAACAAAAAAAATATGAATCGGCACATCATTTGAAAACATACCGAAAGGGTATTAGTGTTTTATTAATAGTATAAATATTTTATATTTTTTTAAAAAAGATCAATTCGCATCTCTTTTAGATTCTATCAACAGGCAAAAAGTTAATGAAATTATATTTGTGGGTTGTAGAGTTTATTATATTTTTGAATTAAGAATATATGAATTTATCCACATTTTTTAATTTTTAACTAAATACTCTTCACATCTTTAACTTATCTTATTACCGAATCTATGTATCAGTTTTATTATAAATTTTGTAAATATAAATTTTTTCACTGATGTATATTGAAATTGTAAGTGTGATTTAGTCTTTTGATTAAAATAATTAATTCTGATGTTTTGTTAGTTTCGTTAATAAAATTGAATTGGTAACTTATTTCCTTGTGATCACTTTATTCAAAAAAAAAAAAGTGGCTTTGTATTTCCCATTTATTTTTTATTTATTTTTATTATATAGGAATTAATAAAAATGTGGCAAAATAATTCATAAATTTTATGTTTAAACACATGAGATGACAACGAATAATTGAAATGTACATAATTTAGCATAGCTACAAAAATTACACACAAAATATTTGTTATATTTTTATTCTTTTGACTTAATATTGTATTGAGAATCTTTAAATTATAACACGGTGACAGAAAAGTTTACTTTCATCCAAAATACCAGTTAACTTTTATTATATTAAACAAAAAATTTGTAAAATAAATAAATAAATAAAACATAACACCTAAACAATACTTAATACATACAGGAATAAAATTAAGGGAAAAATGGGTTATGTCACTGTGAAATCAAGAATATCAAGAAGCTGTCAAGTAACGGGCCAACGGCTCTTAGACCTTATATCGTATCGTCAAGAATGTCGAGCTTGCCCCTTAACGGCTTTCAATGATAGTATGATGCGAGTAATGGAGTTGTTAAACGTTGGTTCCGTACCCTTACCTTGGCCAAAGAACCTCAGAATTTTACCGTTTTATCTCCCCCATTTTTTAGCATGCTATTATTTAGAAAGCCGGTTGATATCAAGACTGCCCCTTATCGGCTCATAGACCCCAATCTAATTAGATGTGCATGTCAATTGCAACTCCAACCAAATTAAATAAAATCAATAAGTGCCACAGGCACAGCAATATAAAGCACAAACATCAACCAGGTTCATCTCTTGTGACTCAAGCCAGCAATGAACTATCAGCATAATTAGAAATGGAGACCGCTGAAAATCAGGTGGTCTGCTCTTTTCTATCTCTATGGTAGCTCAAAATTTTTGAGGGGAGAAACATAGAAGTATGAAGACCTCTCTCCATGTTGAAAAATCAACAGCTTCACCTGAAAAATATGGGTATCTTGCATTTGTTCAATCAATGATCCGGCTTCGATTTTCACCTGTTCTCAAGCTTGTGAGCTTGTCCCTGGGTCAGATTCAATCAGCTCTAGTGAAACAAACAGAAATAGGTCGCACGCTCAGGATGCCATTTCTGGGAGTTGTTGAGGCAGAATTGTTGAGAAGTAATCATCCAACTTAATATGAAGCTTGCTCCAATTGGGGCGTATGCAAGAAAAGGTACTGCAGCACGATATATCTTAGGCATCATCTTAGGGGAATATAATCGAAAGTTCTGAATCTTTTTTGTTTTCAATTACCTCAAAGGATTTTCCTGATCTCTCAAACTCAAGCATACTGAGAGCAACTTCACAGCTCTGTGATACAATAGGCTCAGGGTCCTTGGCAAATTCCTCAAGCAGAGCAATACATTGATCATCTACAATATGAGAAAAGCCTGAGGATCAACATTAAATAAAACAGGGAACATACATTGCAGATAAAGCAAACACATAAAAGTGAAATCAGCCTTTATTTTTTATCTTGCCAAGTGGCCTGTAGCCTAATGGCACAAGTCTCCCACATAGTGTGGGAGATCAAGAGTTCTAGCCTTAACGGACTCCTGATGTGCGTGTGTAAAAATTAAAAAAAATAGCCTTTATTTTTTATCTTAAAAAATGAACCAGCAAGCTATATGGTGCTTATGCTAGAGTGATCTATGTTAAAGTGCTCCTGTTAAGGAGCACTATTGCAACTGCCCTTCATGCTAAGTTAAATCAAGCACAAAAGACTGACCTCTGCAAACATTGTCTGACTGCCTACCAATCACTTTAACTAGGTTTTCAATATAATTTTAGCATCTGCATGTGCATATCTTTCAAGGAAATTTTTCCCAAAGCAATGCCTTACAGAGCATAAATCAAAAGGCTACACTTTATTTTTCTTGTAAGAAATATAGAATAAAAATTTTTCAACGGATCATGAATCAGTTATAACATCCCTATACAGGCAGGATCAAAATAGAGAGTCAGAAGCTGGACCTGCAATGGAACCAAGAGCCTCGGCTGCTTCATGTCTAACCATTGGGTGTTCATTTACATCTCTAAGAACCTGAGAAAGTGCGTCTGAAGCTTTCTTGTTCTGCAGTTGGCCCAGGACATATGCAACCTGGGTTCCATCAAATTCAAAATGGTAAGAAAATACTATAAAATAGAAAAATAACAGCTATTAGAAAATAAAGAACTCTGTCAATGAATTTTTTACTATCCCAGCTGCTACATGATGCTTAAACTTGCCTGATCACAATCATTTAACAGCAACTAGAACCAATAAATACCCTATTAACAACAAAATAGCCACATAACAAATGCAATCAGAATTATATAGGATAAATTAAGATGTTTAATTTGAAACAGTAGTAATTCCTTTTCATTTAGTTGCCAACAACCACAGCTCATCATTCTCCTTTAAAGGCTTGCCATGGATACATGATACATCTTAGAGATTATGACTTTGTCAGGTAGCTTATGGCTGTCCTATTCAATGTTAAAGGGCATAATATAAAGTGGATGGAAATATAAAAATACAGTCTAAATGCTTCGAGATACATGAAGCAGGAAACAAAAACAAACCTCATGTCGTAGTAGAGCACTATTTGCACTTAGGGACTCAACAATAGTAGAGATGGCTTCCTCTTCCCCAAGGTTTCTAAGAGCAAAAAGAGCAGCATAACGCTCATACATGCTCTTATCTTCATTCAATAAAACTTCCCTGAAAAAATGTAGAAGTGGATCAAGCAACAAAGGAAAGCTACTAGTGAAATCAGGAATTTAAAATATAAGTTAAATATGACAACCTAAGTTCTTTTACAGAAGAACAAGCAGCAGGGGCAGCAGGGTCAACTGACAAGAAAGGAGATGATTCTGAGACAGAGGTGTTCTTCAGCTCCTCAATTCGACTCAGGGCTAGTTCACAGGTTTCTCGAACTTCCTGAGCTGGATCTGAAGCCAAACTACTCTTAAGAAGTGGAACATTACGTTCTAAACCAATTGCACCAAGAGCTTCTGCAGCCTGGTGATTTACAAGCTCACATGAGTAACATAAAAATCATGAGAAAAAAATAATTTTGGCTGATATACTGCAATATTAAACATCAAGATTCAAAAGCATAATACCTCATGGCGAACAATGGGGTGTAATGAAAGATCATTTAGAACAGTTTCTAAAGCAGGGATAGCTTCTGCATCTTGCATCTGACCCAAAGCAAATGCGGCTTCATGTGCCAGCAGGTTTGAAGAATCCCTAGCCGCTGAAGTAGGAAATATTTACATCAAAACATTAGGGTGGCTCATTTTTTCTCATTAAATCACAAGCAAAATGAACTAAATGGCATCATTGACATCGTGATCTTGTCCAGAATAAAGAAAAAGAACAACAAATCAGGATTCCTGTCAACCTTAACTTCCATGATAAGTGCTACTACTTTGAGGGGACAAAAGATCATTGTATATTTAAATGGAAGAAAATTGTTAAATAGAAGGAAAGGCTTCTCATATTTTTGCAAACATCTTTTCCATTTCAGCTTCAATCAACCATGTAGAGAGCTCCACTTACCAGAAGGAACTCTTCAAACACAAAAATACACAGCTGAATAAATTTGTAGTTTTCCAATACCTAATTCCGAATGACAAACTAAAATAGAAAATCACAATAACCAAATATATACACGTAATGCACCTTGGATAAGCGCATTGCGGGGGGCGGCGCCACGGAGGTTGCGCAGAGAGAAAAGGGCTCTAAACCGCTCGGCGATCGGCTGGTTTTGATCCAACAATCGTTCGCACAGAAACTTCTCAGTTTCGGAAGAGACTTCGAATGAGCGTCCGGCATCGGAAGAGTCCATTGCAATAGGAAACGGAGTTGGTATTCAATTGTTGAAGCTGTAGCTCTCGCGAACTTTCAGAAAGCTAGGGTTTAATGTAAATTCGATCGAAGTAGCGTGACTTTGCCGAGGAAAATCGTTCGACGGGCTTGGAACCCGTTAAGGTCGAATCGGGTTTGAATCGTGGGTCGACCCAGAAACAACCCGTTGGTTCGACCCACATACGCTGTTCTGGCCCATGCGCATTGGGCCGACTCTAGTTCGGACTTCGGACTTCAGAAGACCATTTGTGATCCTACTTACGCGTTGACCCTTTGAAAATATTAAATTTACAGAACAACCCCAACCTCTTCGTTTCTCGGGCCCGCTTTCGCGATCCTTCTCTCCATCTGTATCAGCGTAACACCGTCGATCGACATGTCACCGTTCCCAAAACCACCCTGTCTTTCTTAGCCTCGATTGAAAAGGAATTTTCGGACCAGCGACCTTTCTGAGCTTCCGGATCGGATTTGCCTTATCTCCTACTCTTGTTCTCAGATGTTCTTCAAGTTCAGGATCGAATCCAGGTACTGAATTGATGTAGTGCTACGTTTTATTATTTTCTAAATTTATAAAGTTATGGTGTGCCTTTCAATGCACAAAAATTATTTAGAATAAATTATCTCTATCAATACCCAGGCTAGCAGCTGCTTCGGTAATATATTCGCCCACAATGGCTATTATGAATTTGGTATGCACAAAACTATAAGGTTTCACTAATTCACATTGCGGAGTGTTTGGTAATTTAGCTAATCCGTTTGCTGAGAACGTAGTCTCCTCTTGGATTGTCCTGTTTAATTGGGATGGCGTTCGCAATGTTAAGTGAAGTTAAAGGAGATGATTAACAGATTAAGAAATCTGAGCAAATAGCAGTGTCCTTATGGAACTTGATTCAGTTATCTGGATTTTGGAAGGTTTTTTAAGCCTGTAAAGATGTTGATGGAGTATAAACAAGCCACGTTTGAGGTATTATCAAAACTGTAGCAGGCTGAAATGTTGCTTTCGAAACAGGAGAGAACTAATCAAGGCCTTGAAATCTGAATTGTAGGCCAAATATTAAACTCTGCTGTTTTCTTTTCTTTTCTTTCTTTCTCAACATTTTTTTCCTATGCTTTGCTTCGAGATAGGTGCTGTGATTTAGCTACCATTTCATATCTTATTATTAACTAGTTGTTTGTGCTGGTTGCTATTTTATAGTTCTGTAAAATTTCCTCATGGAATTCTAAAATGATGTTTCAGGAATTCAATCAAATACTTAACAAGTGAAACTCTTGCTTTAATCTTTGCTCTTTGTTCTCTTAGATGGACTGCTTTTTATGACCTTATTGTTTCCATCTAAAATCAAATTCTGATGATTGTGATTCAACCATTTCTATAAACAAAATCTAACTATTAAAATTATAGTCATAATGTTTTTGGTTGTTTTCTTTCTCGCCAACTTCAAGCTGGTGAGTAGTTTGAGGCATTGGATGGCATGCATCGCATGTGCCAACTGATGCATCATTCATCCAGAAGCTGAAGCACTAGCCCTGTGAGGCTGTGATGGATGACCTTTTGATTATTGTGATAATGTTACACCTATTGATTGGATTTAATAGTTTTCTAATTCATATTCAGCTAATTTGCAATCTATATGGTGTAATTGGATTTTTAATTTTTTATTTTGTGTTTTTAGAATTCTGTGATGGGTTTGAGTAAAACTGAAGTGAATTTGAGGAGGCTACTTGCAACAGCTCCACAACAACAAAATCAAGCAAAGCTCATACATGTATGCTCTCAGTCCTCCTAGTTAGATGTACATTCAGTCATAGTCCAATTTGGTTCTGCTCTATATACAATCAAACATGGTTTATATTCATTTGTTGGCTATTATAGGGAGAATTCAGAGAGCACATGATAATTCTTACATTGTCACATCATTTTCTACCCGCTTGATATGATATTTGAGTTTCTAGAGACATCTGATATATTGTTTAGATATTTGAAAGTCATTATTGTATTTGTTTTCATACTTATTGGAAATGAGTAAATAATTCTTTGGTGTGTGATGCTTATGTAACTATTTAGTATGTTGCCACTCTACGAGAGCAGCTGGAACAACTGGCAGAAGAGAGGAGTCCTGAAGGTTTGCCGAGGTTCGTGTGATTTTCTCTTTGGAATCACATTATATTACATCTCACAGTTGTGAACTGATGTACTACATACACAGGATTGGTGGCTTCTCTGTGATTCTGTATGTTAGATTAAATGTTTTCTTAGATACTTATATATGATCTAATGTGGTTCTACTTACTACTTTTTGACTACATAATCTCTTCTAGCTAACTGGTTGATCGGTGCCTAAGCATGTGATTTTATCTTTAGTGGACATCATAAAAAGTCATTATAACATCCAATTTCATTTGGTTAATGACATCTAATAAATATCGTGAAAGTTTAAAGAAAGAGTTTTTACCGTAAGTCGCTAAAGGTTGATTTTGTTATTAATTTTATGTGATTTATATACCCATTACGTGCATTAGCTGTTTGGCGATTATAGGTATTTAATGGTGTCATTTGATTAGTAAGGACATCTACAATGAGATCATCTCATGTTATGCAATCAAGATTCTACATGGTTTCTTTAATGAAGCTATTTGTCCTTTGTTAGCGACCTCATTCCTGACAAGAAACTCTAAAAGGAGTCTATGTGATTAATTGATTGCTGCCAGTATAATAAAAGCCCTCCATTTGACTATTGATGGCTATCAGTTTGAAAAAAAATAGAGGGGGGGGGGG